>VMDO01007285.1:0-92552 GCA_007922755.1 Pedetes capensis
TAACAGGAAGTAGTTGATTTTTTAAATGTGGGCATTGGTAGTCTTAGCATTTTTATGTGAAATTGGAAGCATTATATATTCCAAGGATTTCTACTGACTTTATTTTCTTTCTATAATCATATGTTATTGAAGGAGTCTTCACTTTTACTAACCTCAAAGTGCAAATTAATATTAAGTTAAAATTCTATTTTACCAAGAAAAAAGTACCTTTTATATATTACATGGTAAAGCTGTTTAAATCATCTATCATTTCTTTAAATTGTTGTTGTTAGGTGCCTTTGAGTCTGGTCCAACTCAGAGCAAACCTGTGGACCATGCCTAGCACTATTGTCAGTGCTTTCTGCTATCCATAGGGTTTTCCATGGCTGATGGTTCTACAGGATTGTTTATGGAGTGGGCTGCCAGGTCCTTCAATTTGGAAAATAAATTCATGAATTCTATTTCACTTACCGTGTTACTCCCAAAAGTTAAGCATCTGTCTTAAGACATTAGTGAATGAAGGCTATTTTCAGAAGGATTGAATTTGAGCCCAGTGGGCCAGAGGCATCCACCATGTCCATTTGATGTTTGAATTAAAGCTAAGCACTCTTAATGAGACCAAAAATCCACAGGGTGCCAAAAACTGTATCTCCATCTTGGGATGCAAATTCTCTGTTTTGCTGTTCAAGAACCTGTGATATGCTTGTTCTGCTGCCTCCTGTCTTGTATGGACATTGTTTGGTCGACTTCTGTGGTGAGTGTGTAAACTGTTCCAACACCATCACAGAAGACCAAGCAGCAGCTGTGCAAGGCTCTCTGGGTCTTCCCTTGTGCACATCACACATGGTCCCATCCACCTCAGACTTCTGAGGAACACACGCAGCTGTCAGGTACATTGGATGCTCGTCACACAGGTCGCCATTGTCTTGCACTTCCACAACCTTCTCAGATTTCCAATACCACTTCACAATAACCTTGAGTTCCCAGAAGGACAACTGTGTCTCCATCATTTTATTTGACAGTCCTCTCTGTTGTAGGGTGGCACTAACATTCATTTGATTAATGCTTTTTTTGAGCAAATGTCATACTACACATTACTACCATAATTCAACTTTGGAAAGTATACATAGATAGCATCTTTTAAAATATGTGTGCCCTTGTTTTGGTGCCATTGATATTTAAAAAGCAGAAGCACAGATTTTATTATTTTTCTTTTCCTTTTGGAACTTAACATGTACCTTACCCACTTATAAATCTTTGTTTCCAGCTACATATTACATCACCATATATGCAACTTCCTGAAATAGTTGAAAATACAGTTAACACATTGCTTAACATGTGATTCAACTTATGTTCAATGCAAACACTTTTAATTAGGACTCATTTGGTAAAGAAATTATCTGGACAGTGAAAAAAATTGATTGCTCTTCTTAAATTGAATATCAATGAGCCAATGTTACATTTCAATTTCCCATCAAGTTTCTTGTTTTACTTTTGGAAAGATTCAACTCATGGTTCAATCACCTGTTCTGATTGGCAAGAGTGAACATTGTACCTTCATGGATTTTGGGGGTGTGTCACCCCAATCCATTTAACTGTTTGAGCATTAGAACAGTGGTTCTGCACTAAGGCTGGACGTTAGTCACTTACATGTGTAGCTTACAGACTGGGCCCCAAACACCAGAGATTCTGATTAAATTGCCCCAGGGATCCCTTTGCAAAGCTTCTCAGGTAATTACAAAGTGAAGTCAGCATTGAAAATGACTTAACTGGAGGACCTGGGAAATATTCAGAGGTCTTGCTTATAGTTCATGAAAAGAACTTTCAAAGGGGAGACTGTATGACTGCACGCAGCCATCTCCAGGAATAAGCTGGGATTGAGTCAACTATGTTTTGAAGTTCCACTTCCCTCCCTGATTCTAAGATACTATGGTGTCTTTTCCATGTTAAATGGTTATTTCACGTTTTTTTTCTTGATATAATAGTGAATAATCAATTTTTAAAACGCCATGTGAATAATACCATAGGAGCAAGCTGTGAGGTGACACGCCCATTCTGTCAATTTATTATCTTTATGAATAGAGTACAATTCACAAAGATGCATTAGAACCCTTTAAACAGTAAAATGACATCAGTAGCAAATGTAGTCAATGCGAATCTATACATACTAATACTATGGGAGGAAAAGATAAAGAAATGATGAAAACATGAATGGAAAATACTGAGTCAGTGGCCGTTCCAGAATGAGAAGGAAGTGAAATTGAAGTCAGTATGCAGGGCTGTTTGTAAAATGTGCATGCGCCGTGTTCTTTGCTCTGAAGGCATCGATTATCTAATTCCCAAGTAGTCAGGTCTAAGCCTAGGACAGAGGTAGCCTGTGTTAGGAGAGCAGAGGACATGGACAAATTTATTTCATATTTAAAGACTGGTCACCGCTTCCTGGGCAAGGAAGTTGCACTAGCCCTTGGGGCAGTGAAGGAGAGCGGGTAGGGGACGAGCAGATGCTTGCAAGAGGCTGTTAACATGGAAAACACCATAACAGCAAGGCGTTTGCTACAAGATCCAGGAAAAATGGACAAGATGGGTTAAAGATAGTATTTTGAAGAAGTGAGAATGTACAATTGTGTTTGTAGAGATGATGACCCAGTTCACTATGCTGGAGAGTAAGGGAATAAGAAGAAAAGAGGTTGCAAAACTTAGCAGTGAGGGCAGGCTCTGGAAGGTCGATGAGTTTGGCCTCCATACATCCAAAGTAACAATGTTCTCAAAGGATTACGGTTATAAGTGAAATATTACGGCTCTTAATACCTGATCGGCTAGACACACATCCAAAGTAACAATATTCTCGAAGGATTACGGTTATAGTGAAATATTAGGGCTCTTAATACCTGATCAGCTAGACACCTGATTGTGTTAATAAATCTCTCTTCTGCAATAAGGTCAGAATTATATAAGCTAATCATTAGAAGAAAGGAAATCACAATAACCAGGGTTTTACATGAGGAAATAAGCTTGCAAAAAGTCCCTTCACTGGGTACCGGGAAGCTGGCGTTCAGCTCTTCCCATGGAAAACAACCAACTCCCTCATTCTGAATTTATCTGCATAGGCTATTAAGATAATCAATACACTATTTTGACCAAATGTGTTATTGAATCACTTATTTCTGCTTTATCTAATTATTCTATCTTGTCATTTCAAGATCTTTATTCTGATAGAGGAGTTGTATCTATAGACAAGATATCAGAATTCTTTCTCTATCCTGATTGCCTGAAAAAATAAAATACCCTGGAGACTCAAAATAAAATCACTGTATAAAAGGTAATTAGCACGTTCTCTCCTTTTTATAAGTTTGTAATTGAAATCTCATTAAAAGCTTTCTAGGTCTCTTTCTCCCTAAGTGACCAGGTGTCCCTAATTTGTTCTCAACCAACGTGACTAATTCCAGGCAGAGACTCGAGAAAGTCTGATACCTGTTGGAGAACAGCAAGGTTAAAGAACTGGGATTTTTTTTTTTAGGTTGCTTTTAACCTCCTAAAGGCAGGGGCGGGGGAGCGAGAGGCTCCGACGCTTTTCCCTCCCAGTGCTGCCTTTCCTCAGTCCGGGCTGGAGATTCCAAGGAAGGAGACCAGCTTTCTACCTCTTCCTCGGACTGCAGATAGGGGGAGGCGGCGGTTATTAGAGAGGAGCTTCCTCCCGCGTCCCTCTCGCGGGCTCGCTCTTCTCCGAGGTGATTCATTTCTAGGCAACGCGGGGCTGCGCGGAGGCCGCCAGGCTCGCTCCCGGCTCGCGGCTCCCGCGCTCCGCATCCCGCACCCCGCATCCCGCCCGCGAGCCGCTCCCGGGCGCCCCGCAGCCGCGGTGCCCGCGCCGCGCGGCTCCTCCGCATCCCCACCGCATTGCCTTGAAGTTCACTTTTCCCTCCCGGCTGGACCCGGCCTCCGCTCCGCGCGGACTCCTTCGCTCGCCTGGCAGCCAGGACGCGGGCTCCACCGGGCGGGGCGGGGCGGGGGCCGGCGGGGAGGGGCGAGGGGCACATCCGGCGCGGGGCGCTGGAAGTTGCGGCGCTGGGGCCCGAGACCCGCGGCCCGCGCAGGACGCGAGGTCGGAGCTGCAGCCTCCCCGCCGGCGCGCAGCAGAGGCCCGAGCGACTGCGCCGCGCCGGCTCCGCTGCGAGTGGCGGGGCTCGCGAGGCTCCGGGGGGCGCCTGCTCCCGCCTGCTGTGGCTGAGGACCCAGGGCGAAGACCCGGCGGTGGGCGCCAACTCCTGGCCCGGTCGGATTCGAGGGAGGCCCCGCAGGACAGCGCGAGCGATGGAAGTTCTACCCTGGCTCTGGGTGCTGTCCCTCTGGTGCTCTCGAACCTGGGACGCGGCGGCCGCCGACTCCATCATCCACATCGGTAAGCGGCGCGGGCTGGCTGGGGCCGCCTCCCCCGGCCTCCCTCCCGCCCGGGCTTCGGCCCGCCGCCCCTCCCCGCGCCCCTTCCCTTGCCCGCTCGGCTGGCGGGAGGGTGTCGAGGCTAGACCCTGGACGGGCTGGACTGCGGATGGCTGGGGACCCGAGGCGTGCGGTGGTGCGGGGTCTGTGCGAGCAGGAAGTTTAACCCACGCTGCCTTCCCGGTCCCTCCCGGATGGATGTGCGTTTGCTCCGTGCGGAGCTGGCTGTGTTGGAGTGCGGCCGGGCGGGCTGGGTGCGGGGCGCTCCCCGCGGCTCGAACAGGTGGTTTCGCCGCGTGGGCCGGCAGGGCGGGCGAGGCCGGCGGGCCCCGGGCTCCGGGTGTTGCGGGCGGCGGCGCAGCTTCGGCTGGACCCGCGCCTCGCCCGCCCCGCACCGCGGCCTGGGGACGCGGGAGGCAGAAGCACAGGCCGCGCGGTGCCTTGTGCCCGGCTCCGAGGTGCGCGCAGCGCGGGCGACGGTGGGGCCCCGGCAGGCAGCGGTGGCCGCGGGTCCCTCGTGGGCTGCTTTAGGGCGGCGCGCGCAGTGCTGCCCAGCGCTCGCGGTCGGGCTTGGCTCTGGCTCCAGCCCCGTCGCCCGCGGGCTTGGCGAGGCCCTTTCGGAAGCGCCCCTGGCGCGCGGTCCTGGGTCATAGGAGGCGCGGCTTGCGGCCCCGCTTGGGGAATTTTCCCGGGCACAGTTCCTGTGCGCCAAATCGGGGCGACAGATGGGTCACAGCGTCTCCCCTGTCTGCCCCTGCCCCTTCACACACGTGCACACACACACACTCACTCACTCACACGTGCACACACACGCACAGGGCGGGTAGGCGACTTGCTGCAGGTGGCGGCCGAGCCCTCCGAGCAGGGTCCTGCCTGGCGTCCGTGCCCTCGTGGGCAGACCCTCGGCTGCAGGGGGCTCCCGCTCTCGGACTCTGAGGCTATCTTCGTAAACATGTCTGCCATTCTCGATCATCTGTATCGGGACTGTATCTCTCTCTGTGCAAGGGGTAATGAGGTCAGGATTCAGAAAGCCTTGCACTTATGCGTTAAGTAAATTAAGCGTTAGATAGCTGCCTGCTGGATCCCGCTTTGCCTGGGGGTTAATAGTGCCTGTGGGATCAGAACTTTTCAGGGAGAAATTATGATCTCATTGAGGGGTTCAGTAATGCTCTGGTAAGAGTAGGAAAATGAGCTCCGCTCTTCTTAAAGATATGACATGCATTTATGTCTAGTAAATGAACGGGAATGCAGGGGCACGATCATCGTGCCTTTTATCTTCATTTTGTGATTTCTTCATTTTGTGTTTCTGACTTACGCTTCCCGTCCCTTAGGAGAGAAGGCTTTAGATACATGCTTATTTTACTGCTTCTTTTGTGGTCTAGATGATGGATACACTATTTACAAACACCTAAACCTCTTTCTATCCTTTACTAGATGAATACTATCTTGCAATGCAGTCTGGGCATTTGTTTCAAAATAGAACACAACTGTTGTATTTTTTCCCCTTGCACACCGTTGTTTGTCAGTGCGACAGGGCTTATAACCGGATTCAAACAAGTGACTGTACAAATTGCAAGTTTCCTTAGAAATCTAATTATATGTATTAATTGTGTACATCCTACTAAAAGTAATAGTTCCTTTTCAGACAATTAATTTGCCTTGAATGCAATTAGTACATCAGACAAGAGAATTAGCTTGCTTTATAGACTACCTCATATTGCAGTGAAGCTAAAAATTGTTTCAAAAACTTCATATCTCTCACAATATATCAAAAAATGGCTATTTTGTATTTCAGAGGTTAAATGCTTCCCCTTTCTCCACCTCTAATCTTGGCAAAAGTATAATAAATTCACAACTAAATGTCCCTAATAAAATCATAAGGCACCTATTAAGGTACATTGGATCAGCTTCCTTGCATAGGACAAAGGGATTTTCTGTAGGAGATGATTTGTTTCATTTAAATATTTAATTCAAGAAATATGATCATGAAGAAATATATAGGTTCAGGATTGTAGGGATGAGAGTGATGAAACTATAGGGAAAGGAAATATTTCAACTCCAAAGATATTCAGAAATGAAAGGTTTCCTAGCCTCACGTGCTCAAGCAGAAAGTAGCTGCAAATGGTAGTGCAGGCAAACTGGGAAGATAAAAAGACACTACTAGAATAGTTTCTTTAAATATTGAATTCTTTTGGTCCTGAACCAGGTTGTATGCATGAAAACTCTCACCTTTTCTCTGTTTTTATTTAATACAGGCAACTTAATAAAGTTAATTACGTATTCTAAATTTTTTATGTTTTATTAAACACATTAGTTCATTATAATGGTGAGCTATATCATAATGGCTAACCCATCCTGATTGAAGTGAAAATGTATTTACTTCACTCAAAATTGCATAATATTGTAATTACTTTTTGTTTCTGTGAAATAATATTTTAGATATATTTAATAGGTTCATGTATTAACTTGCTCAATACATACGCAAACACACATATGCACACGTGTAGTATTTTGAAATGAATTGCCTCCATTGTGATCATCTCTACCCTGATAAAAAAAAGGTCTTTTGACATATAAAAACTATGCAATTTTGAATTATGCTTCCACTTTGAGCCGGTACATTGATTGAGTAATTTCATCAGACCCACATTACTTGATTGCTTAGAAGTTTCCTAATGATCTGCATGCTGTAGGAAGAACCAAAAAGTCGTGAGTGGAATGCCAATGACATGGTGTTTTATGAGGCTATTCAGAAGTCGCTCTGATTTATGTAGATAGAAAGCTCCCAAGTCTTTGAGATTAGCCACGCTGACTGCTATTTTCTTCATACATCAGTCATCCCCCACTCTTTACCGCTGAACACAACTGGAGTTTAGAGAACTGCTCTAATTAAGCAGGGATTAGGTGGCATTTCCAGTCAAGTGTACAGTTTGTGTTTTGCTTCAGATCTAGTATGGAGGATCTCATGTTTTAACAGGCTAATATATGCTCGTTTCTATATCGGGTTCCTGTGCTCACAGAGCTGATTGTAAATTAGCTAGCCTCAGTTATATATCTCTACAAGGGAATATTCAAGTACTGTACTTACTCATTTATGACACAGCTCACTAGCATATTTTGGCCATTATCAGTCATAGTAAAATACCTCATGACAACAGGGAGTAGAAAAGAAGCACTTTTTCATGTTTTCTCATGAGCAGATCTGATACTTTATCCTCTGAGATGATAATCATCATCAACTCTGTGAATGGTCTTTGGCTTCTCATACTGCCAGAGTATTTGAGAAGACTAAGCCCATTCACAGAACATTTTCATCATGATAATGTTCAAACTAAAGTACAAAGCTGGGTGAATAAAATGTGTCAACACACAAAAACAATAATAGATGGTGAGTTTAAAGCATCAGTTTTCCTTTCTTTTCAACCAAAGATTATTTTATCAAATACAGAATGTAAAAGTATTCCTGGAAGATGTACTGTGTCATCTGCCCAATGGTTTCCTTCTCCGTTCTTTACATGTTTTGCACTGGCAACCAGTGCAAACTCTGATAACTCTCAAGAGTCACCAGAGACTCTTCGTCTTGTACATCTCAGTGATCTTTTATCTTTAAAAAATTTTTAATTACAGCAGTAGTTTGCTCATTAAATTTTGGGTAAATAGTGCAAACCTCCAGAAAGTATTAGGACACAGATTTTAGTATTACTCTTTTGTGTATGATTAATACAGTTATTTGAAGCATGACTATGCATTAAGTTAGACAATGGTATTAATCAAAGATATCAACTATGACAAGACTAATAAAACATTACACTAAGGACCTTTGCTTTCTACTCCAGATGTCATTACACTCACTAAATAGCTCCTATATATTTTAATTCAAATCTGAATAAAAACCAACATGATTAACTTTTGGCTTATCCAGAAATAGATATCAGTTGAAATTGTTAGGAGCAATGGAAGATGGACTTCATTCAATTTTGATCTCTAAGGCACAATTTATCATACTGTAAATTTTTCTTAACGGTATGTTATAATTTTTAAATCTTTTTCTTAGTCCAATTTTTCTTCTCTTAACTGCGTATGTTGCTTTATTTTTTAATTGAGGCATTCACATTTCTATTGTATCATCATCATATTTCAGATTATAAATAGTATAGTAGTAGCAGTATGCAATATTATTACATATGTAATATTTATTGGAAAATACATTTATGGCCTATAAAGGTATCTTTGCCATTAGGTGTCACTGCATTCTGAGCTGTTGCCTTTGTAATCTCATTTGAAAACTACATAAAATATTTTTTTCAATTCTCGCAAAAATGTGCCATTTAATGAGGTTTAAGATGCTATAAAATACAGGTGGTTTTTCTTTTCAATCTAGGAAAGTAAATATTATCCCTTTTCTTATTCTGATATGAATTATATTATAGTTCATATCAACACCTGATATCTTCTAACTAGGTTACATTGCTAGACACAGTGATATGATTTTTTTCCCACAAATTTAAAATAAAACAAATATATATTTAAATTAAAAGTTATTGTAGGTGAAGAAACCATAAGACACCACAAGGCTGATAAACATGCTTAATAGCATTTAGTATAGACAGACAGGGCTGGGATTTAGCTCAGTTGGTAGAGCGCTGCACTGCAGTCTCTGAGGTCCTGAGTTCAATTCCCAGCACCACAAAAATGGGAGAAGGACCTGGCAATCCACTCCCAAGGCAATCCCGAAACAGCCAGCCATTGAAAACCCTACGAGGGTCGCTATGAGTCGGATACCGACTTGAAGGCATGTAACGATAACAACAACAATAGACAGACAATTGAGAATGGAGTGGTTCTGCTTACTTACAGGACACTTGGGAATCCAAACCAATGGATGTTTTTGACTTGAGCAGAGCTGTAGAAAGAGTCTGCAAGGACAGAAATACAAATCTGTCTAAACATGTCATCAGTTCTGTGAATGATCCTGTGTCTTTGTGTAGGTTTTGCTTGGTGAATGCTGTTGTAGGTACCACGTCAGTATCTTATACAGACTCACCACCACCACTGCTGCCACTACCACAGTCGGTGTGTTTATGTGGCCATATAAAACCTATGTCTATTCTCAGTAATTTCTGTTTCTTGAATTTCAATAAGAAGCACACTCTTCTTCCTAACATGTCCTGTTATAAGAATAACGAATGATGAAATTTAGATCAGTTTTTAACCCGATAATTTAGTTTGAAGGTTGGCAAAGTCACCTAAGTAAAGAATGCAACGCTAGGTTACATGAATGAACAGTTTGCCTTGTTGTGCAAGACTTTGTCCTATGGAAGTACTAAGTAACAATTATTATTTAGAATAATATGAAAAGTCAGAGTAAAATTAAGGATAAAGAAAAATAGTAAAATAATTCTGGGATTGATTATTAAAGATATCTGTGGATTCTAGTCATTTACGTTGATAAATTTTAGTTTTCGAGTGTAGACACATTTCAGATGAATGTGAAAGATAGAAGGGGGCTATGATAAAAATGTAACCTGGATCCAAGTCTGGAAGGTTTGGAACTGAATCCCAATTTTATACCTAGCTAAATTGAGCACTATTAGAAAGTTATTTAGCTTCTTTACTCTCATTTTTATCAACCCTAAAACAAAATTTAGACTAATACTCATTTAATCTCTAAAATTTATGAAGAAAACTGAAGAAAATTTCTATATTTGAAGAATATTAGAAGGGAACTAACAATAGAGATATAGTCGAATGAGATTCATTAGTTAGACTTAATAACTAGGTTTAGATTGAATTTTAGGAAAGAAAATACAAGAGGAAATAAGGAACATAAACTTGTACACATTCATCTTAGGAATCCTTTAAAATGAAGGTTTTTTTTTTTGTCAGAAGCAAGAATAATTGTGCATAATATATTTGTTCATCCAGTGTTCCAGATAGCTTTAGTATCAACTTGAGACAGCTGTATCTATTTGTTCTTTTGTTGCAGATTTTGTTTATTGTTGGTCTGACATTAATACTAAGGCATTGTTGTTGTTGTTAGGTGCAGTCGAGTTGGTATCCGATTCATAGCCACCCTACGTACATCAGGGGAAACACTATTGTTAGTGCTTCTCTGCTGTTCATAAGGTTTTCAATGGCAGATTGATTTTTGGGAGTGGGTTGCCAAGTCCATCTCCCAAGCCCACAGCACCTGGTGTTCCCAGATAGTCTCCTATCGAAGGACTAACCAGGCTGACCCTGCTTAGCTTCTGAGATCTGATGGGATCAGATGCCACAGGGCTATGGCTGCAGGCTAAAAATAATTTTAGTAAATAGCAATTCTGATACTTTCTCTTCATGATAAAATATTTCAAAGTGTTTTTTTTAAAATAATGTTATTTTGTTGCTTTAAGTATCTGATTTTTCCTAAGCTATCTTAAATAGTATATTTGCTTTACTATCAAAACCTTTAAAATTCCAGAAGTTAATATTCCTGAAACTGCAGGGTCACATAGGTAGAGGCATCACTACCAACATACAGTGTCTGTGTTAATAGGGACAATGTTCTTTCCCTCAGCAAACGTTCTGAATGTCCTCTGAACATACTACTAATTTTAGTTCCTATAATCAAAACATTGAAGAAGGAAGCTGTCTTTTTATTTGAGAACCTTGTATTTCATGGAGGAGACCACTGCATAAGCAAGAAAATCCACCATGATATAGGGTTGTGACAACTGCTATGAGGGAAGATGAGGGACAAATGGGTGATGAAGTATTCTGTCCTGGACAGAGGGATCTGGTAAGGCCTCTCTGAGGAGGCCATCATGGGAGAAGAGAGGTGATTCAAGGAGGGCATGAAGCATGTAGGTACCTGATGAATTTTAGGCAGAGAGCATTGCAAGGATGAGGGCCCTGGGACCAGACTGGGAATCTGCTGAATTTGTTAAAGGGACATTTGGAAAGTCAGTTTGGATTTAGTTTAGCGAACAAAGCAGGAAGCAGGAAAAAATTCTAACAGGCAACAAGGGCAGATCCTCTAGGGATATACCAGGCCTGGTCCATTTCTGATCTTTTAGATGTTACACAGATGGAGATCAAGTGTATGAAGTATCTTACACTGTAGAAAGATAGCTTTGTGTGGGTGGACTGGAGGGAGTGGAAATACTGTTTGGCCGTAGTGACTTGATAAAGTCCATAGGTGTAGGGGAAGAGCAATTGTCAGGCTGTTTATATATTGAAGATAGAAGAGACAGGATTTTCTCCTGGGTCAGTCAGATTGGAGAAATCTGGAGAATTCCAAGATATTTTACTTCAGCCAAAGGGTGAAATATGTTACTATTAACTGAAAGTGGGAATATGGGAAAACTACCAAGATTTATGTTGTTGTTGTTGTTGTTGTTGTTGTTCTTAGGTGCCATCGAGTCATGTCCATCATAGCGACCCTCATAGGGTTTTCAATGGCAAATCGTTTTGGGATTGACTTGGGAGTGGGTTGCCACATCCTTCTCCCATTTTTGCGGTGCTAGGAATCGAACTTGGGACCTCAGAGACTGCAGAGCGGCGCTCTACCAACTGAGCTAAATCCCAGCCCTGAGTTTTATGTAGAAATCAAAATTGTACTTATTGAATTTTATTTTTCTAGTAGACATCGAATTTGGGAATTTAAGTTGGCAGTGATTATGAGAGTCTGTAATTTAGAAATGAATTTGGGAATTGGGCTCTCCATGTGGAATTTCTCATTTTAAGTATTGTCTTTGAAGCAGTGGTAGGAAAGACATGTAGGGACAAAAGAGCTCCAGTACATGAACAGCCCAAAGCATGGAAGTCAGGGCGAGGGAAGGAACCCAGGGACAAAGGGAGCTAGAAGGAGAACCAGGATTGAGCGGTGTTCTGGAGGAAAAGGAAAGGAAAAGGAAAGGAAAAAAGGAAAGCTTTTCTAGAAAGAGGATGTGAGAAGCTGTCCATTTGTTTGTGTGAAAATCAAGACTTGACTCCAGTGTGGAAATGTTAAGGACAAAGATGACTGACAAAGGTGTTTTTAGCGAGCTGGAAGAGACAGCATAATGACTGGACAGGAGTCAGATTTAATGGGATTTGAGTTTAGTCGTAAAGAAGAAGAAACAGAGAGTCTAGCCATGGTGAATATGGAGTAAAGGGACTGAGGGACTTCTAAAGGTGGATGTCCAGATATATAGTAATTTTTATAGGTTTTTCTTCAGTAAGAGGAATAAGAGAATTACCACAGGATTTAAAAATAAGATCCCTCTTCTTTTTCCAGACTCACTTCATTCTTTGAATTTGGATAGCAAGTCTTTTAATAGCAAGGAAAACTTTTTTAAAAAAATTATAATCATGGATCAAGTGATACTTGGCCAAAGTTATGGAAATTAGCCTGAGAGAGAAGCTTATATGTGTTCTCTGAAACATTATTAATTATTCTGCCTTTTTGCTTCATTTAGTTTCCCAGATTACCACTGAAATTTAATAGAAATTTCTTAACATAAATTATGAGTGGGTTGCATGGTAAGGTGTACTGATATGCCAGTACAAATAGAATAAATATTTGTTTTTTGTAACATGCTAATACATTACAAAATAGTGTGCCCCTAAAACAATAACAAAGTATTCTTATCTGATAGATGCTATTAAAATAGCATAAACCCTCTTGCTTCCTCTTGTTATACTAGACATGTTTGAGTTGATTGTTGATTTCCATTAACTAAATTCTGGCATGCATTTCATTTGCTTAAAAATCACTTTGGAAACTGTTTTTAAATGAAAAAGAATATAGTTATTTTACAGGGAAATGTTTATCATTGCAGCTTAGAAATTAAATCAATGAAAGAAACTTATGTTAGTTTTCAGTGACACACATAAATGTTGCCTTTTATGGATCATTCACTTCTATTTGTGCTGTACCATAGCTGACAGATTTCTCAACCATAGGTGAAAATGAGAAAAAATGTTCTAAATTTTCTAAGCTGAGAATTCAGCCTTTTGAAGATGGATCTTAGGTTGTTCACTGGTCTATTAATATACTCATAGGTTGCGTATAGTACATTGATGTTACACCTTAAATAAGAATATATGTATTACAATATGAATGTCAGGGATAGGTAATTACATTTTTCTGTGTTCTTTGACATTTCCAGGGCTATCTCCTGTGTAAAAACATTTGCCTTGTGGAAACAATATAATAAAGTGCTCTGAGGCTGTTGCTACTTAGTTACATGTACTAATTGACATGTGAAAATGAAATATAGGAACAGTAAGAGGATATGAGGCTTGTGGTTTGGGATCAGTAAGGGCTGGCAAAAAACACAACTGTGTTATGGCTGGAGCTGCGGAATATGATTAATGAAATGCAGGACATCAAGAGATGTTTTCAATTTACTAGCCCATAACTTCTTGGGACAGTGAGATGCAATCATTTAAAGGAATTGCTGAGCAGATTTAAATCCACACTTCTTTGGAATGAGCACTCAAAATTGGTGAAGTACTTAAGTGTACTTAATTCAATGTCATTAAAATGTCACACCTCATCAACAGCACAGGGGATCTCTGAAGCCAGGTACCACATCATCCTTGTTTAGAAGCTACCCTGAGCCCAAGGAGTCAGTGCTACTGTTCTGTTGCATAGTCTCAGGTAAATTAAAATCTAGAAGACTGATTTTTCCTTCTGATCATCTCAACAATGTGACAACATACATGCTTGTGTTAGCATTTTAGGGGCAATTGTTATCTTGCCAATCCAGGCCAGATCTTCTCTGATGCCTCCTTGAATGGAAATAAGAAGATATCATTTAAAATTTTTTTTTGAGATACACCACCCTGGTGTTGATCCTGTCTGATCTTGAAAGCTAAGCCAGATCAGATCATTAGTCCTTGGATGGAAGACTACTTGGGAATACCGGGTGCTATAGGCTTGGGAGAAGGACCTTGCAGCCCACTCTTGAAACAATCAGCCATTGAAAACCCTGGGAATAGCAGAGAAGCATTGACAGTACTGCCAGGCATAGCATGGTGTTGGGGGAGTGTTTCATTCTGTTGTACATAGGGTCGCTATGATGTGGACCCCACTCAACAGCACCTAACAACCACCACAACAACAATAACAACAAGCACTTTCAGCATAGATCAAAGTCATAGCCTGAGAACCATGATACTTTTTGTTGACAACATTGTTTTTCAATTTTTATTCCCTTGTTTGGGTGATGAGTCATGCGCAGACCTGAATGAAATTGCTCTTCTGTTCTCTGGTAGTACAGCAATAGTTTGTTTTGGACATTTGATGTGACTCATTATTTGATAGCTTAGAAATCTTGATCTACATCCTCTTGTTACATTTGTGCGGCACATATTTTTAGGGTCATTGTAAACTGTAACATAACATTTCAGATGGGTTTAGCAAATGTTTATTTAAAACCTATAATGTCTAAATTTTTAGACCTATAATGTCCAGCCTGAGCATTCAACTACAGTATGTTTCTTATCCTTTGAGAACTTTTAGGTGTGTCTGTTTTGTGAGAAAATATTTTAATATTATAAAGCTGAAGGTAGAGCAAGTAAAGACCCCCAATAAGCTGACTGTCATGTCCTGTGGCACTGGAAATTGTGATAATTCAATAAATGTCATGTTTATGGTAGCCTGAAGGTACCATAAAACAAACATATATTTCATCAGAGAACCTTATAAATAGGATGAGGAGGCAGAAGTTATCCCTTACAGATGGTCTTCATTTATAACAGAAATCTCTTTACTCAGCTTTCTGATGGTTAATCCTTCACCTCAGTGTCACTAAAGGCTGCAAAGTAAATACAATCATGCCAAAGTCACAGGGAAGGGAAAGTGCCCACCATTTATCTCTTCCTCTTTTTTTTTCCTGTAGTAGATGTCAATAGTTGTCCTACAAAGCCAAGTAGCTGAGCAGGAGGTTTTAACACCTAGTTGTTCAGTAATTAATAAACCTAATAGTATCTTTTTCTGAATTCAATGGCCTATATCACATTTTGCACTAAGCATGGTTTCATGAATATATGTAAATTAAATTACATTTCCTTTTTTCCTTCATTTTTGAGGATAACAGTATATAACTTTTTCATATTACTAAGCTGTATTTGTTTCTGTACTCTAGCAAATAAAGGGGAGAAATTACCCCTCAGAAGATGTAAAACTGTGTTCCTTGACAAGTGGTGTAGTACAAGTAGGAAAATGTATTTCTGTTGACCTTTAATTATGTAGGTATAATTGAGAGCAGGGCAAACATTGAAAACTGATGGTAACAGATAATTCAAAAACTAACTGCCTAATCCTTGTATTTTTCTCCACAAGAGTTTTTCTTGTGGTTGATAAACAGTTAATAAATAGCAAAACTGCCTTGATTCTCTCTGCGCTTCCTGCCCCCCCTTCAGTGGCGATGCTAATGAGCAGTGAAATGGCCAAAAGCAAGGAAAGAGGAGCAAAGGGTTTTAGATAATCTGTAAACCGGAAAATCAGTCCCTGAATGCTCATATGCACAAGCTTGCTGAGAAGAAACTGTTTTATTTTCTCAAAATATAGCCAAGCTTCTGAAGATAGAATTTGATCTTGGCTGCTGAGCTGGTAGGATGAGTGAAGCTTCCTGGCCATGAAAGGGGGAGCAGTGGAGGATAGGATGGAGAAAATAATGTGCTTCAGGGCAGATGCCGCTGCAGCAGGGCCCAGTGATGAGCTCAGCTACCTACCTCACGACTACAGCAATTTCTCAAAATGGAAAACTGAATACTTCAGTTTCACTTCTTAAATACTTTAGGTTGTTTGTTGTTAGGTGCTGTTGAGTTGGTGTCTGACTCGTAGAGACCCTACATACAACAGAGGAAGCACTACTGTCAGTGCTTCTCTGCTACTCATAGGGTTTTCAATGGCTGATTGTTTTTGGGAGTTGGTTGCCAGGTCCTTCTTCCAAGCCTGCAGCACTTGGTGCTCCCAGGTGGTCTCCCATCCAAGGACTAGCCATGCCACACCCTGCTTAGCTTCTGACAGCTGACAGGATCTAACGCTACGGGGGTATGGCTGCAGGGAAATACTATAGGTAGTTACATATCAAATATGTTGACTTGGCATTCCTGTCAATATGCCATGTGTCCTGAACATGTGCATTGTCTATTCCCCGTTGGCCACCAGCTGATGCAATGTTCTAGACCTTTAGGAAGAATTTGAATATTGCCCTCTTCAAAGGAACTGTGAAGCATATGGCAATGATCAATGCAAAGATATGCTCCATGATGAATTAGGAGGAGGAAAAGAGAGAGAGGGAGGTGATCAAGGATAGGTACATGGCTGCAGCATTATTGATGATGTTTTATTTATTAGACTGGGTGGTTGTTTCATAAGTATTTTCACACTTATTCTTTTAGTTGTGGGGCCTGGGGCAAGTAATGGTCTATCTGTAGTTGCCTCTGCTCACAGAGAAATCTGCTGGTGCAGTGCAGTTTCAACTTGGTTAGGGAAGGAATTTTTCATTTTAGGCTCACCTGCCTCTCAGGTTGTTTCAGTTTCCAGCCATCGTTGGACAGGAAAGAAGTACTTGCCATATGCCAAATTCATTAAATGACAAACACAAGAACAATTCAGAGTTCCATGGTCAAGCATTGTGATCTCTGTGATAGATTCAACAAGGAAGTTGCTTTCTCTCTGCCATTGAGGGCTGTGTCTTCAAATCTTTGTTTCCCCTTTAGTACAGTTTAGGCAGTTTTCTTAGGTATTCAACTGAGAAGGAGAAAAGGAACATACAGAGAGGAAAACTATGGAGATATTATGAGAGTTAATTTGGAATATGTCATGCTTTGAACTTTTTTTTTTTTAATAGGATCTTTCTGTTTTGCCCAGGCTGACCTCAAACTTGAAATCATTTTCCTTCCTAGTAGCCAGGATTATTGGCTCATGCCTCTGCATCCTGTTTAATGTTTAATACTTTTATTGATATCATACTAATATTGTCATCTTCTAGCTTACTCCTGAATAAGAAAGTATGGAAATTCTTTCACTGATTATCCTTAGAAATAATCCTAAAAAGTGACTTCTTCCCTTGTGGTATTCTTGGTGTATAGTGATGATAATAAGTCTGATCTACTTAAGTTGATATTTTAAAATTAAATGTTCTATACTCCAAGTACAAACCAAGATGTTGTTGTTGTTAGGTGCCATTGAGTCAGGTCCAACTCACAGCTACTTCATGTACAAAAGAATGAAATACTCCCTGACTCTGTGCAAGGCACATGATATTTTTTTTCTTTAAGCCCACTGATGCAACCACTGTGTCAATCCATCCAGTTGAGGAACTTTTTTTTTTTTTCTGATCAGCCACTCTCCCAGGGGTTGGGATTTAGCTCAGTTGGTAGAGCGCTGATCTGCAGTCTCTGGGGTCCTGGGTTCAAATCCCAGCACCACAAAAATGGAAGAAGGATGTGGCAATTCACTCCTGAGGCAATCCTGAAACAATCAGCCATTGAAAACCCTATGAGGGTCGCTAAGAGTCAGACAGGACTTGAAGGCACCTAACAATAACAAGCCACTCTCCCAAACATGATATCCTTCTCCAGGGATTGGTCCCTCCTGACAACATGTCCAAAATATGTAAGATGCAGTCTAGCCATCCATGCTTCTAAGGAGCACTCTGGTTGCACTTCTAGGAATGATCTGTTAGTTCTTTTGACAGGCCATGGTATTCATCTCCAGCACCATAATTCAAAAGCATCAATTCTTCTCCTGTCTCATATAATGTCCAGCTTCTACAACCATATCATGGGAATGAAAATACCATGCCCTGCATCAGGCACACCTTCGTTGTCAATGTCACATCTTTGCTTTTCAGCACTTTAAAGAGGTCTTTTGCAACAGCTTTTCCCAGTGCAGTACAAACTAAGTTGTTATGTATTATAATGATAAGTAGATTAAGAGCTTCTTGCATCCAATTGAGTGTCATGATGTGGCCATACATTGACATTCTGAATGGAATAGTTCATTTTAATCCATGCAATCAGAAGGAATGAGGGTTAAAAAAGCTTCCTAGAGGAAGCTTATAGGCAGAGAAGAGGGCCATTTAGAATCTTGTGTCGGTCAAGAGTTTGGCACAGGATTAGCAGGGCAGATGCCCTGACTACTTAGTAGGTCTTTGAGGGTGATGGAGCACCCAGAATCTGCCCCTTAAAAGAATTGTTATCTTTCATTTTGTTGTTGTTGTTCGGTGCCATTGAATTGATTTCTGACTCATAGCGACACTACCTACAACAGGCAAAACACTATTGTCAGTGTTTCTCTGCTATTCATAGAGTTTTCAGTGGCTGATTGTTTTTTGGGAGTGGGTTACCAGGTCCTTCTCCTAAGCCTACAGCACCTGGTGTTCCCAGGGGTCTCCCATCCAAGGACTAACCAGGCCTGACCCTGCTTAGGTTTTGAGATCTGATGGGATCTGATGCCACAGTGGTAAGGCTGCAAGCATCTTCCATTTTGGAGGCTTTTCAATTTCTGTTTCTTATGATTCTATGCCTGGACAAAGCAGAAAATAATAATTCTAGCACTAAAAAGGGAAAGTCATGTTACGAAGGTCAGAGAAAATATTTATTACTCTTTGAATTTCAGGGACTAGCACAGTAACTGGAACCCTGACAGTTATAAAAATATTACTCTGATGTTTATAAATCCTTATCTGACTTCAAAACCTTGGTTTCTCTCTCTCTCTTCCTCTCTCTCCTTCTGGTATCCTCTCCCTCTCTGTCTTTCTCACTCTTTCCCTCTCTGTCTCACTATCTTTTGACACTGGGGGTTAAACTCAGGGCCTTGCACTAAACCACACACCCAGCCTCCTCTTTATTTTTGAGACAGGGTCTCAATAAGTTGCCAAGGCTGCCTCTGGCCTTGAACTTGCTTATCCTCCTGCCTCAGATTCCCTAGTTGCTGGGATTACAGGAGTATACCACAGTGCCTAGTGTAGATTTTCAGTTTTAATTGAGAGCAATAACGATAACTCTCTACTTGTCTAGGCCATTTTGAGGATGAACACCATTGTGTTTATAAATATTCTCATTGAACCCTGAAATATGTTGTCAATATAAGTGATGAAGTACTGGAATGCTACCTCTGTATTTTTGTTTCTGAAGTGTCCCCTGATTAACCTTTTGGGAATTGAAAGCCTCGTTAATTTTGCTGTCACTTTTCTCTTCTTCAGTGTAGCTTGTTATAACCACCTCTTCCCCATAAAATAATCATGATAATCAGTTAAGCTACTCTCATTTGGTATGAAAAAAATGTGGCAAGTATATTGTTGTTACGTATCATTGAATCAGGTCCCACTCATAGCAACCCTATGTACAACAGAAAGAAATACTGCAGACGCTGTGCCACGCCCAGCACTGTGGTGTTCATAGGGGTTTCAATGGCTGATTGTTCGAGGGTAGTTTTGGGAGTGGGCTGCCAGGTCCTTCTCCCAAGCCTACAGCACCACTATTCCAGGTGGCCTCTCATCCAAACAATAACCAGGCCCTACCCTGCTTAGCTTCTGAGATCTGATGAGCTCACACTCCAGGTGGTACAGCTATAGATGTGGCAAGTATATGTTACCCTTCTTCCATGAAAAAAATAAAAGTTTGTTCATCACCATCTTGGAAAGCGTATTTGGAAAGGGCACTGTCTGTTCAAAGGCATGGAATTATAAACTAGTCTGGCTGATCAGGGAAGTAGCAAGTGATTCCATGTGGAATAAACACAAAGTTCCAGTGGGAGAGTGGCAAGTGAGGAGGCCATAAAGATGCTGGTGGGACCCTGCAATGAGTCTCTAAATTATTTAGGCTGAGAGATGTTTGGCAGGGTGTTACAAGGTCTTTACAATGGGCGTGTGGTCCTGAGGAGGAGGAGGCCTTGACATTACTCCGGGTGTGCGCTGAGGAAGTTCGCCTGCAGCTGCAAATGGGATGGAGAAAAGAAAGTGCTCATGGGAGAGGCTGGGGACATTGCCTTCACTGACTCTGTCCTCTGTAGACATGAGCCAAGCAAGTCCAGCATTGCTGTTGAGCGAGGGCTTGAGTGGCCAAGTAGATGCTGATGCCACTTAGGAAATGGAGAGGGGTGTCATTTGGGCAGGACAGAAATGGCACTTGGGGTTGACTCAGTGCTGTCAGCATCATTGTGAAATGTTATATCCCAGAGGGCTGCTAATAATCCCCTGTCTTGCCTCCCCTGGAGAAATAAAGGCTGTTCTTCATAGTGCTCAATCCTATTTTAACCTAAAGAGGAAACTTTTTCTAGGTATTCTTTCATAACTTTTCCTTAGATACAGTCCTCATAGTGTCATTTCCTATTTCAAATGTAGCCATTTAAAATATTTGAGCTATTTGTATTTAGAAAATACCAATTGATAATACCTGAGCTTTATTCTCTTTAGTTCCTGTGTAATGTATTTACTAGTTCAGAATTATTAATAATAAACAATATTACTGGCTTTTTAGAGTAGGTATCTTTATTCCTGCTTCTCAATATGTGTATCCTTTTTAAAAAATCAAAGTCTGTGACTAAAGAGAGTGGCAATGTTAATTAACTTGATTTCTAAATTTAGTCAAAAAAAGTTTACAACAGAATGCTCTTGGACAGAATCTTAGTCATTAAAGGTGCAATAAAAACATAATAATTTTCATTTCTTGATGCATGATAGCTCTTCTCCTTTCATAATGGAGTTCTCATATGTAAATTGAATTAAATGGAAGTATAAAATATTTTCATAGAATTTGGTGCATTTTAGTTACTTGCTGTGATAAATGCAGTTAGCATCTCCAAGGATGGGAAAGAAGGGAAAGATTCTATTTAGGACCATAGCACAGGTATCTTTTGGGGACATCTGGTCTCTTTTCTTTTATAGTGCATAGCAGATTCTTCCTTTCTAGCTAAAGATCTGTATTCTCTGATAAGAACAGACGTTTGGAAATAATTTCTGGAACTGGAAGAATGTGAAAGTAGAGGTGGTATGTTTATGTGTGTGTGTGTGTGTGTGTGTGTAAAAACTCTGGTTGAACTGAGGAGCAGAGCAATCTGCTTTCTGCTGCTTTGCTTCTTTGTTTAAATTAATGTTGAGCTTTTCACCATGTTTTTGTAATTTATAGAGTCAATGCTTAGTACAATGAAAACAGCTCTGGTATGATGTTACTAGAATTTAATCTTGCTACCTCATCCATTTTCCTTCTTCCAAAGCTGACCCACTGTGAGAGCACAGGGTGGAAGAGGGGGATCTGTAACGGGGAGGAAGTGTCTCCCTGTTCTTAGTCTTGTTCCCAAGCTCTCTAATTTCAAAAAGATAAATGGATAAGAAATTTAAATTAAGTAGAAGCTAACTTGAATGTGTTGAGGTGGTCAAAAGCTGATGACTGGTAATTTTCAGAGCTCTAACATATCTTTGTCCCTTAACCTATAGTAGAAAGAAACACTGGATTTGATGTCAGCTTTGATGTTTAAATCTTGCCATGGTCATCTTGCTGCCACCTAGCTGTGAAATCCTTGGACAACTGATGAAGTCTCCAAAGTCTCACTTTTACCTGTCACTATATCTTCTCCAGCCTGCAGCCATAGTCCTGTGGCATCCAATCCCGTCAAATCTTGGAAGCTAAGCAGGGTCGGGTCTGGTTAGTCCTTGGATAGGAGACCACCTGGGAACACCAGGTGCTGTAGGCTTGGGACATGGACCAGACAACCCACTCCCAAAAATCAATCAGCCATTTGAAAACCCTATAAATAGGAGAGAAGCACTGACAATAGCGTTTCATCTGTTGTACATAGGGTCGCTATGAGTAGGATACCAGCTTGACAGCACCTAACAACAACAACAACATATCTTCTCCACCTCATTGGTTATAAGGTGAAATTGTAATAAAGCGTAAAACACGGCCTTGTGGTGAACTAGTGCTCGTATTTCGGGAGGTCCACGTGTGCATTTGTGTATTGGTTGTTCATTGAGAGTATGTGCCATGCCGAGATCGATGCATGCTCCTTGTCCATCCCACTCCAGGGACCTTAACTCAGAGGTACAACTACGGCCTTCCTACAATCTATAAATCAAAGTTGAAACTGTTCATGTAAAAGTGATCTGATTACAAGGCTAACTCTCCCTTCAGAGAGTATATCCACTCCCATTTTCATGAAGAAGGTGCTAAGGAGTCCTTTGTCAGCACTGACTCTGGTTCTTGGCTCTGCCTTCAGGGCACACTCATCAGTTATCTCTGATTTGGAAACCGGTGATCTCCCAATCTGTCATTCAAACTAGAATTCTTTTGAGAGTGAAAGAGTGATAGTAAGATTTCTGCTAGGGTGAAAGAGACCAACTAGAACTGACTGGAGGCCAGCTGGGAGATTTAGCACCCCAGTTTCAAAGTGCTCCCCACAAGCAGAAATTAGCTGAGAGCTGGTCCTGGGCTGCAGATGGGCTGAGTCTGTTCTTTTTTGATAGCTGGCCTCCTCCTTTAGCAACAGGTTGTTCCTCCTCCTCATCTAAGTCTTTTAGGCTGATTTAAAACATGGACTTGGTGTCTTTTCTAACTAGAGGGCTCTCTTCTCCTTCTCCTTCACAGGGAGCAGAAAAAATGAAAAATAACTATAAATTGTCTTTCTGCAAACAAACATATTCCACTGATTTTTTTTTTTAAATCAGGAAGTTGTGCCTGGAATTTTTCACTCCGCTCCCCCCCCCCAATCTTCCAGTCTGCTATTGAACTGCAGCTGCTCGCAGAACTCATTGGACATTGGCAATTGCATCAGTTGACATCTAATCTCAGATGCTTTGAAACTAAAGGGTGTGTATTCTCCTGTGGAGTGAGCTGCTTTAAAGAAATGGAAAGGCAATTCATAACAAGATTTAAGCCTGCTTTAGTTTGAGTCTTCCACAAAGAAATCATTAAGTAACCAACAGTTTGGACAATTTATTCCAGAATTCTGATTTATTCCAGAATTCTATTATAAAATAGCAGTGATTCTAAATAAGAGGACAGGCTTAATTAACATTTAAGGTTTCATATGCACATATTACATTTTTTTGTTATAGGAGTGAGTATAAATGCTGTTTTGTGGCTTTCAATTAATTTTTCTCTGGGTACTGTGTTATCTATTGAATACAAACTCTATAACCTTCTCTTTGTCAGTTTCATGTAAAGATCATTAGATTATTAGATTATCTTCCTTTCTTTCCCCTATGTCCCAGAGTTTCCCTTGTGCAGGAGAGGGTCCTGAAACCTGCCATGGCCTGCGGCCCTCAGAGCTGGGTTCTTCCCTTTGTGGCTCTGTTCATAGGAACTGAGGGCTTTATTCTGGCACTGGCTTCCTGGTGACCTTTTCACTTCCTGTGTTATCCAAATGTGGATCTAGATTTGGGAGCATCTGTCTCATGCTATGCTCCAAAGAAGGCAGTGGGCTTCTGCCTTTCTTCATCCATGGTGATTCCCTGCCCCTCAGCTGGCTTTCTCTGCAGAAGTTTATCGTAGACCCTCACAGGTAGAATGAGTGCTGGAAATGTCTGTGGGGCCCTCCTATAGCTGGTGAGCACAGGCAAAGGTCA
This sequence comes from Pedetes capensis, assembly GCA_007922755.1. NCBI lineage: Eukaryota > Metazoa > Chordata > Mammalia > Rodentia > Pedetidae > Pedetes > Pedetes capensis. Next base: position 23,964 of record VMDO01007285.1, read on the forward strand.
AGTGTCTTGAATGCTGTATGGTTGGGAAGTTTTTGAAGAGTACATTAAGTGTAATTTTTACTAAATCAAGTTATTATATTTGCATCATTGAAGTAGTGTTAATGTGGGCTATTGGTCAGGAGATAGTCCAATTATGTAGAATTGGATAATTGTTTTCATTAACATAGGATCTGTTTTACCTGTTCTCTAGGATATTGCTTTAGAGTGCTGTAGATAATTCCTTTGAAGCCTACTAAAAATAACATTAGAGGCAGCAAACCCACGTTTTGGAAGACTTCTATGGTTGGTGACCATATCATCATCTAGGGTTCTCTCAAAATCCATAACCCAGCAGGCGCTATCCTAGATCCAAATCCTTTTCCTTTTTTATCCAGATCCAACCCTATTCCTTAGTCTATACTCTCCACTTTTCTCTCTCTCTTCTCTCACTGTCCCGTCCTTTCTCCCCAAACTCAGACTAGATTCTTCTTCCAATATTAACTGAAGTTAATTATGTTTTTATCAAGACATGTCATTAGGTATGTACTGTATTTTAATGGTTTGACAATATTGTATTTTGTCATATAATGCTCTTATTTGTAAGAAAAATGTATAATGTTCTTGATTGTATTCTTATACAGCTTACAGTGTGTTCTTGGATTTTGCATACTGTGTTTTCTATCCATGATGAGCCGTGTGCATGCACACACAGACAAACATTGTTGTTGTTGTTAGGTGCTGTCGAGTCGGTATCCGACTCATAGTGACCCTCTGTACAACAGGGGAAACACTATTGTCAGTGCTTCTCTGCTGTTCATAGGGTTTTCAATGGCAGATTGATTTTGGGGAGGGGGTTGCCAGGTCCTTCTCCCAAGCCTACAGATTCTGGTGTTCCCAGGTGGTCTCCCATCCAGGTACTAACCAGGCCCGACCCTGCTTAGCTTCCAAGGTCTGACAGGATCAGATGCCACAGGGCTATGGCTGCAGACCCAGACAAACATACACTGTGACTTTGCAAAGCGTCATCTGAATCAGCATAAGAAATCTTAAAGTAATATTAGATTTGTAGAAAGCTTTTCATGTTGCAAATACTAATAAAATATGATTTGTTTCAGTGAAAAGGCAAATCTAGATATGGAATATTAGTGTGGGTGTGCTCGTTTGTTGAAGGTTTATAATGGTCAAGTACAGTTTGTGGTTCATTGTAAAAAGCACTGGTTTAGAAAAGATGTGAGGGAATTTTTTTGTAGTTTAAAAATATTTATTGAGCAAGTACCATTGTTAATATTAATGAAAATCAGAGTTGAAAGTAATCATACTATGTAACAAAAATCCCTTCCAAAAGTTCCAATTTATTTAAAAAGAAAGCATGCTTTGCTCTTTCCATGTTTCATTCTGACTTCAGTCTTTGTGTCTATAAAACTGATGATGCTATAATAATGTATACATGCACATATATGTCATTATTTCATTACACATTAAAATTTTAGTGGATTAATTTTTCATGGCGATGATCACAGAGCTTGTCCCATATGTCTGTGTTCAAATGCCATTTTCCCCCAAGTTTTTAGTACTAAGGGACAATTTGTTTAAAAATTTCAACCTTAATGCTTTTATATGTAAAATGTAACTATAACCTCCTATCATAGAGGGAAAAATGAAAAATTCCTTAATAAAGCAGACTTAAAAAGAATGCAACAATCACTATCATGGAATGGATTTTCAGTCAGTATTAATTTTCCTTCCCTTTTCTTTACTGTCTTCCACCAAAACTTCATAAATGTAATAGGTTTTATTCAAATAATTGTACATTTTATTTCTGACTGTTTTGTGCACATTTGTCAAACATCTTGAGGCTAGAGTTAATTGATTTTTGTAATTATGTCAAGTGAAGAGGAAAACTGCCTATGAATATATGGCTTATTTATATTCTCATTCCAAACTGAAACAAAGAGATTTGCTGTTTGCTTAACGTAACAGAAACAACTAGAACAACTTTATGGATTCTTTTTATTTGTTCACTGTTTTGCTTTAGAACTTTTATAAAATAGAAGTCTTTCTAGTTACTTATAAATCTATAATCCCTCTTTAGTCAGGAATCATCTTAAGACATAATTCTTTTTAAGTTTTTAAAACCATCTAGTTTATACTTTTTATATCTTTATCTCTTCCACTCATTACCTTCCAATTTTAACTGTCTATACTATAATATTTAATCAATTTCCCTTTAATTCTATTTCAGAATTATCACTAACATTCTTGAGTCTATTCCGTTTTGAATGCTCCCATTGATGGCCCCTAACCAAAAGCAATATTTTATACTGTACTGAAATGTTTATTTCTCCTCTCTGGTGTTTATGTAAGAAATTCTGCAGGGTCTAAGTGTGTTTTCATTTAAAAAGTAGAAGGAAAGAGAAGTCACAGTCATTTGGTAAGCATTTAATTTTCTTGGCAACTTTACATACCAGTACTGATTTACTAATTGTTCTTTTTTTTTCACTTAAACTGGATTTATCTTCCAGAATTGAGCAATTAATGTGGTTTTAATCAACAATCCTAGCTCCACAGATTTATAAGTGATTAAAGGTCAGCAAATTGTCGGAGCATTCAAAAACAAATAAGTATAACTTGGACACTTAGTGTAAAGGCTACAATTTAATTTTAATTTAAAAATACATTAATTGAAAAGGTCTTTTATTGTATCATGTGTTATTGAGAATAAAATACAAGTAAAATGCCTTTATAATGTACAAAGGGAACATTACTCACCTTGAGCACCACTATCATGAGTATAATAAATACACAGTGTTCTTAGTCCTACTTTATCCCTCTGTGTAAATATCCAAACGGATTCTATAGAAGACAAGAGAAACATATGGTGAAATTGACTCAGTCCCTTCTCTGTAATAAGAATGACATATAACTTATTATTCATAGACATGTGTTCAAAAACAGTAACTGGAGTAACACTAAGCTCTCACAAAATGTCAAATTTTTCTATAAGTGCTTTCTAGGGAATACCTCACGAAATTATAATAATAACCCTAAAACAGTGACCCTAATGTTAGTGTGATAGCCATACCCGTTTTACAGATGAGAACGGAAATTTTAGCAATGCTGTCTCATATGTACAACTTCACTCAGGCCCAGAAGATAAATAGTAGAATGTTTTCTCTGCAGTTATTTCAGCCTTCATCAGCTGTGTCTGGGGAAGAGTTTTCACTGGATCTGTTTCATTTCCGCCCATCTTAAGCATGTGTTCCCTCACATCATCTCCTTGTGGGGATGAAGCCAGGCTTTCTTTGAAGAGCCCTCTCACTTTCTGATCATTGTGACCCAGGGTACTCAATACGTTTCCTACCACATTACCATACTGTAATAATGTGGAGGCATTATGTTTGATTTTTCATCAGTGTGAAAGAAAAAAAAATAAGAGAAATACTTCTAGTGAGTTGTCATTTAAAAAATTAAACTAGTTTTGTTGGTACTTTAAAAATAGATATTACTTTATTGTGGCTTTTTCTGCAACATACATTGTCAGTGATTAATGTGAAATAGCAAAAGGATCCAGTGTCTACCTTTTTAAGTATTCACTTCTCTGCAGTTCGTTATGGTACATTGTATAATCTAGCATAAATCTTGATTTCTCGTTATTCCTAGAGAATTAAATATCTTTGCCTAACAACATTCTTCCTTATAATTCTAAATCAAGTTTGTTTTATGCCCTCTCAATCTGTGGTCCCCACTGAAAATAAATCCTTCAGATCCTTGTTTTAGAATGGAAGGGAATTAACTAGGCACATGCCACATATGTTCTGTGTTTGATCTTTCTTTTCTGTTGAGAGATACAGGTGGTTAGTCATGATTCTGGGTCTCATATTAAGGAAAGGTGCTAGATCTTTACATTGTTGTAGATAGGTGTCATCGAATCAGATCTGGCTTAAAGCTATCCTCATAGGGTTTTCACTGGCTTATAGTGGGCTGCCATGACCTTCTCCCATTTTTTGCAGTGCTGGGGATCGAACCCAGGGCCTCAGAGAGCACAAGGCATCACTATGCCAAGTGAGCAAAAGCCCAGCAGATCTTTATATTATGTTAGGCCAATTCTGCATGAGAAACTTGACCAAAATTCTTCCTTGTTATGAAAAAAGTTATAATTTAATCATTTAAATTAATGACCTTTGATCTTTTACAAGTTAAAAATGAAAAATTTTGGACCATGTGTTTTAATGGATTCCCTCCTGAAGTCTGGTTTTCCTCTAATTCAGTAGACATTCCAGCATGATCCTGAACATGTTGTTGTTTTGCTGCTCTTCTCACTGTGTGAAATAGAGGCAAGCTAAAAGGAATTTGTAAGGACTAAACTATATACAATAGAAAAAGAAGGAGATAGCACATTATTTATAAGAAGTCATTTTTACGTTTGATGGGATGATGCACTGTGTTTAGGAAAGTGCTATCAGGAAAGAGAAAAAAAGGGAAAAAGTAAAGGTTTCCTCTTTCAGTATTTTTTCATATGGACATATGTTAACATGTAAAGAGACATGCTCATCCACTGGAGAAGGGGCGGGACACAGAAAGAGAGAAATATCAAATGTCAGATACTAACAAAACCAAATAATACAGATTCAAGAGGGTGGATGACCTTTAGGTGAGTGATGGGTGCTTGTGGTCCACATGGCTGCTGGAACAGGGTCATGGCTGCACCTGCACATGGGAAGGTTCATCTATGAAGGAGGACCTTGTCAGGGAGGGTGCAGAAGGGTTATGGACAGATCAATCCAACACACGTCAGGCAGGCATGTGGCCTGCCTCTCTGCCACTCAGCAGAGAGGTCTGGATAATGGAACACTTACGTTCTGCCAGGCAGGTGGAAAGTGTTTCAGAAGAAATCACAGCACCATCCCCCTTGTTCATTTGGAAAGTGGTGATAATTTGTTTTTACCTCCTGTGATTGTACTTCTAGTATACTTGTGTTAGCCGTTGCTAGCTTCTCAAGTAACACACTATGGACACGGGCATCTCACTAAATCGATGTGTTGAATACTGAATTTGCTATTGCAGTCAGCCTGCATTTCCCCCTCTTGTTTGATCTTGTATTTTCTTGCTTTGCAAAGTAATTTTATGCTCATGGTCACAAAGAACTTAACAAAGATTCTTCTCAGTTTCTCTTTCTTTATAAGAAGAAGATAACAGGAGACTGAAAGCCATATAATGCTGTTTGTTCTTTTCATTGGGAGTTAAGAATAAGTTTTAAAAGTAAAAGTGCCTGTGAAAATGGATCTTTTAAAAATGCACTCACTTCTCTACTATAGCTAGTCAATGGGAGAAGGACATGGCAATCCACTCCTGAAGCAACCCCAGAGCCATCAGCCATTGAAAACCCTGTGAGGGTTGCCCTGACGGCACCTAACAACAGCATCTATAGACAGAGGGCTGTTACTACCTACTAGAAAGTGTGTTCTCAATATTAACTTGTGGTTTTTATGTTTCCTCTTTATGTCCTTATAAACTATTATTTATTTGCCTGTGTTTTAAGCAGAAGAGATGCTTGACTTTTTCCAGGAACAGTAAATGTGTTAGTGTGTCTGTAGTGAGGCAAGCAATGTTGGGTGTGGTGGATGATTATTTCAATAAGGATTGCAAGGCATTATTGTTCAACCTCCTGGGAGTCATATTGTACTATGATAAAGGTGCATAGAATCTTGCTGTCATTTAAAATGTTGAATTTTTTAAATGGGAAGATATAGTGCAAGCTTATCCCTTCCAGTCAGAAACCTCTCCCTGACCACCCTAACCAAGTGACAGGGGACCCCTTTATCATTTCCTGCTCTTGGAGCAACCTCACCCTCTGTCACACTGACTTACACTGGGATTCTTGTAATCTTAGGATCACTTAGATCAAAGAGACCAGATTTACAGGGAAGAATTTTCCTGCATCATTCAGAATGAAGTCAGGAGTGTGCAGTGACTGATTTTGGTACCAATGGTTGATTTAGAGCCAAGGGTTGAGGGAAGAAAGCACAAATTGCTCTTCAGAGATAGTTCAGCAAGCAGGGAACATGTAGTGATATGGATGGCTCCATTGAGTAGTTGTGACCTTTGCACATGTGTGTGTCAAATTGAATGGTCATGAGGCATGGATTACAGACCATCTCTGTTTGTTAGTTTGATGTACCATAGAGTATTTGTGGTAATATTCATAAGTATATCTGGTAAGATTTCAGGATCTCTCCCTCCTTCCCACTTCTCAAGAGAGGATGCTCAGACACATTTTTATTCACAGAGGCAATATTTAGAAATGTTTAATTCATTATCTTTTCTGACTGTTTCCAAAAAGGATTCCTTTTTTTAGTTTTTATAAACAAAGTAGCTCTTCACATGCTTTATATTTAGTGGTTTTTCATGAAAGAAATAATATCAACTCAAGTTTAAACTGAAGTCTAGGAATTCAGAAGGGAGGCTTGCTTATAGCATTTGTAGACTGGAAAGCAACAGGGTATCCAACGTACTATAGGCTATCAAACTGAAGTGAAAACGAATGGGGAATGGGGAAGAAATGCTGCAGAGCAGCACGCATTTCCATAGGCCTGGTTCTCACTGGAGCTTAGACTCATAGGCTGCTGACAAAACTGCTTTGAAGCCATGAGAAATTTCACAGTTAGCCTGTCAATTAGAGTAGAAGTCCTAAGTCCTGCAAAAAATAGTCCTGCATACTGACTAAAGGGAGGCCGGAATGCAGAGAAATGCTGAGTGTTTTTCAAGTTCATCCTCTCAGATATGTATTAAAAATGATTACAGTCAGGATGTTTCCATTTCTAAGAAAGTGATGTGGACTGTAACAGGGTACATGGGAATGCCTTTTACTCATCAGAACTCATTTAGCAAATATTTACTGAGCAATTATCACTCTACTGCAGACTCTGTATTTCTCACGGTGGGGAGGCTACACAAAAGGAAATTTTAGAGTACATAGGAACTTAAGATATGTATGAAAGAATTACTGCAAGACATATTTCATGTAGTTTGTACTAATCTCAAGTGATAAGGCATACTGACCTTGTACTTTTATCGATAAATATTTTTAAATGGCTAGCCATGTTTAATGTGTTTCATTTTTTTAGTAGAAAGGGAAGAGGAGCATGCTGAGTACCCCAAGAGCTGGGGATGAGCTGTGTGGAGTTCTGACCTTAGAGGTGGAACTCATGTCAGAGCGCTTGGTCAAGGCTGCCTAGGTTTATAGTTAGTGAACATTTATCTCTCTCTAGGATTTGTGTAACCCTAGAGAAAGAGCAATTTATCTTTTCCTGCCATGCTGCTCCCATGGTGACCAGCACTTTGCTTTGTGTCTTAATGTGAGCCAGAAAGTGTTTGCATAATTAAAGGATGGTAGGAAAGAAGAAAGGACGAGAGAGAACATATACATACAATGTCTTCTCATTTTTGTTATGTATTTCATTTAAACTGGACACCTAATGACTCAATGTTGTTGTTGTTGCGACCCTTTGTATAATAGAACCAAACACAATCCGGCACGGGTGCTATTGTCAGTGCTCCTCTGTTCACAGAGTTTCCATTGCCCGAAAGTTTCAGAGTGGGCTTCTCTGTCGTTCTCCTAAGCTTCCAGCACCCAGTTTCCCCAGGCAGTCTCCCTTCCAAGGACTAACCAGGCCCGACCTTGCTTAGCTTCCGAGATCTGACAGGATGGGATGCCAGCTGGTATGGCTGTGGGCAGATGACTCAATAGCTGACAATTTCTATATAAAATCATCACTATTTGCTATTGATAGTATGAGGAAAGAACCTATTAAGCCAGATAGAATTTTTTATGAAGTCCTGGTCTTCATAACACTAACTGTGTTTTAATTTATACAGCATAGTTGCTTCCTATTTCATTGGTGTTTTAGGCTTTACTTGAGTTAGACATTAGTTTGAAACAGAGTATGGGCTGGAACCCTTACTGCTCTGTTTCCCTTCCCACTTCCCTGCACCGCAAGCTCTCACCGTGGACATCTGTGGGTATCTCTGCCTGCACTAGCCCAGGAGTAAAGCACGTTACCCACGCTGAGTAATCCTCTTGCCAATGATAATTGGCGCAGGGTTGACCATGGCCTAAACTGGCCTAATTAGAGAGTCTATAACCACATGCTTGGAGCCTATCGGTGTGAACAAAGGTTTTCCCGTTTACTGTAGTGGTGCTATGTGTGGATGAGAAACCTAGACTTGCTGTAGCTATCTTGGCTGTCAGCCTGGATACAAAGCCAGCCTGAGAGAAAGAGAGAGCAGAGCCAAAAGAATCACAGAGAAACAGAGCCAAGCCTGGATGGTATTGTGGACCTCTGGATCAGATTGTGCCCAGAGCCTGTTCTTTCTCCAGACATCTTGTTATATGAGCCAACAATTTCCTTTTTGAGGTTGATTTAGGTTTTCTTATTTATTCCACATTAAGCATCCCTACTGAGACAGTAGGCAATCAATCTCTGCATCATGTACTCTTGAGCTGTTGCTTACTATGCTAGAAAGGGTCACATGTCTGTTAGTTTTCTATCTTCTTGTTTGCAGGAACCATAGCCTAGGAAAAATTATGTCTAAAATTTCAGTTTCAGAATTGATACCAAGCTACACCCTTGGCAGAAACTGAGTAGTATATTGTGAGGTTTGGCATTAAGCTGCTGACGCCCTGACTCAGATGGGATCTTAGCCCTATCAGCACTAGCTATTATCATGTGTAGGAATTTACTCCAAATATCTATACCGATTTTCTCATTCCAAAAATTATAAGTGTTCTTTACTCATAGACTTATTATTAAATAAGATAATCCCTACAAAGCACCAAAAGCTTTGCTTAGCATATAATGAATAATTAGTAAGCAGGAATCATCATCACTATTATTTATTTTGTTTTCAGACTGATTTGGGGGGAGGATGATATTAATTATCTTTAGAATGAAAACAAAGACTTCATATGTTATGAGTAAGCTAATGACTTTTTGAATTGATTTGTACTTTTCCATAAAAAGTTCCTGGTATTTTAAAAGATACATGACTAGGGAATGTTTCCTATAAAATAGGATGACGGACTAGATGGAAGGATAGTTGAACGTCTAGACTTGAATGGTCATAAAAAGACAAATGCCAGATTTTTCTATAGAAATTAGCTTAGAGAGGTACTCTGGGTGATTGCTTCCAAGAATCTGTTCCTCTAATGCATATGGAAGACAGTAATTGAGCAGTCTTCAAAGAGCTGTGCTGGCACACTGAGGAAAGATTGGTCTTTTAAAACTTATTTTATGAGGACAAAATTCATGTGTGTACACTAAAAATGTGACAAATACAAAAAAGCACAAAAGGAATTAATTGCTTCATGATTCTGTTATTCATGTATAAGCACTGTGAACATTATAATGTATGGCCTTCATTGTCATTACACATAGACACACATACACAAACATCATATTTGTGGAAATGCCTATATTGTACATATGCACAATGAGTACCTGTAAAAATTTATTTATGAGTCGATTGGAGTTCTGGATTCTTGAATACTGAATAATTCTTAGATGTCAGAAAGTTAACCTTAATATGTTTAGAATGGAAATTCTTTCCTAACCCCCTCTGGAGCCACTGCTTCTTCACGATATCTCCCTCAGTAGAGGGGCCACCATCTGACTGCTGGGAAAGCCAGACCTCGGAAGTAACCCGGAAAGCCTCCTGAATCTCGAACCACCATAACCATCAGACACAAGTCCATTGTTTCCACTTGCCACGCATCTCAAACCTGCAACCATAGCCCTGTGCCATCCGATCCCGTCAGATCTCAGAAGTTAAGCAGGGTCAGGCCTGGTTAGTACTTGGATGGGAGACCACCTGGGAACACCAGGTGCTGTAGGCTTGGGAGATGGACCCGGAAACCCACTCCCCCAAATCCATCTGTTATTGAAAACCCTATGAACAGCAGAGAAGCACTGACAATAGTGTTTCGCCTGTTATACACAGGGTTACTATGAGTCGGATACCCACTCGACAGCACCTAACAACAACAATGCATCTCAAGGTTATCCTTTTCCAACTCCATCCTGCTCCCCAGCTCACATGCCCAAAATCTTACTTTAGCTTTGTAATAACCTCATAACCTGAATGCCTGTGTTCTCTACCCATACCAATATATTCTCTGCAGGGGAATTTAAGTATTATTTAAAATGTAAAAATAGTGTCATATACCTACAATGACTAAAATCCCTTATGTTGCTGTTCCACCTCCACAGGTCTTACGACAAACCATAAAACTTTTACCACCACTTAGACCTGTCTCCTCACGGACTCTTGTTAGTTATTCAAATACATCCTGTTCCTTCTTCCTCAGGACCTTTGGTACTCTCTTGCGACTTCATGCCTCCTCATGCTTTCTTGTTCTGATCAAATGCTCTTTCCTCAGTGAAGTCACATCTCTCATGTGCTGTGACCTACACTTGTCCTTCACAGCACTGACCCAGTAGAAACCAGAAAATGGTGACTATGTGATACTTTATGTGACATGTGTCTCAAGCAACTATAGTCTTCATAAGGTCAGAAGTCGTATCTTGTCAGAGTTATATCTACATTATGAGCATGGACTTTGCTCAGAAAATGATAGACTCTGTATAGTACCTTTATTATAGCATAAACTCAGCCCAGTATTTGATAAACTAATGTTTTTAAGGCCTGCTTCTTACACTATAAAGATGGGAAGCAATTTATTCAACCTAGTCCTCCCTGTTGGACTCTTAAATTATTTTTATTGTCTACAATTATGAGTCAAGTTGTAGTGAGTTCAGAGAGTCATTGAATTGAAGGTCTCACAGTTTGGGTACTCAAGAAGAAGTGCCTAAGATGGGTATTCCTGTGGAAATAATTTATTAAAGAGTGCTCCCGGGAGAAAACTGAGGGGACTGGGAAACAGGACAGGGCAGAGGGAGAAGCTCAGTAAAGAAATAATTCCAGACATTGGCTCTCTGTCTCTGGAGTAGAAAAGGTACCTGGGCTGTTATGCCAATTCATATTCATCATTGGTCACAAATTCCCTGCGTGTGTTTGTGCATGCGTACGTGCCTGTACATGTGAGCGCGCGTGGGTGTGAGTGCATGCGCACGCGTGTGGGACAGTGCCTGGCTTATGAGGGGCCTGGAAGAAACCCCAAGAGTGTGTGGTGTGGAGCAGCCTTGGGAGGAAGGAGCGAAGCGCTCTCGCTGGAGCATTCGCCTCTAAGAGCGGGAAGGTTTGGCTGGGGGAAGGCGCACTCTGAGGAGGAACAGGAGGAGCACAGTAAGGAAGTGACGAGGGGGTTTGGGGGAAAAGCAAAATGTTTGTTCTTTAAAAAATAAAGACTCCATGAGTATTTGGAGATAAGAGTATAAAAATGGAACCATACCATAAAGAACTTCCAGTTGCTATACAATACACATAGTTAAATGAGTTTTCTTTCAATAGGTATGTGATATTTATGTAATTTTGGGTTAATGTTAAAGGTCTGAAGATCAATAAACATAAAGATCTTTACTAGTAAGATACAACATTAGACTTTACACTATTAATTGACTCTCATGTTAATTTTTCAAAAAAAAAAATAAAAAAATTATATGAGGTTGTCCTTGGTGGTGAATTTACAGTATATGAACATATATACCCATGCACAAACAGTATCTCTCAGCTTTATATGTATTAAACACATAGTTTAAAGAAGGATTACTCTAAAACATTTATATCTAAACATCTAAAGCATTGTGCATAGAATATTCATAAAACATACTTTTATGTTTTTAGATGCCATAAAAAGAATTGAAATGTGTGTTTTAAGAAAATGCCTGGACAAACAGCATATTGAAAACCATGTAAGCATTTTGTGCACATATAGAAAGTCTAAGAGTTTGTAAATGTTATTTAAAATCTTTACAAAAACTCTTGTAGTATACCATTGCCCGTAAATTATAAATGTAATATTTGCTTTTTGTCAATTTAATTTTCCTCATTTGTAAAATGATGTTGGATGCCTCCTTACCTTACGGGAGGTGAGGCAACTGAAAAGTTACTGAGTTAATGTTTGTAGAGGCTTTTTGAGCATTTAGATGACAATGTAAATCCAAAATATTAATCTTTAAGTATGAAATGCTCTAATTACTTCCCATTGCCATGGTGACATTATTGGAGATTTACACCTTCCTCTGAAATACCTGGCACAATTGTTATATGAGACAGCATAATGTTAGGTGAACCATAATTCTGTGGTCATTACCATATGTCAAAAGGAATAGTGAAGGATGTGTTAAATTTGCATATTTGGTATCTTAATATTTCCCATTATTCATTTATTGATATAGCAAACATTAAGGTGATATGAAGAGCTGATCTATTATGCTGTTTTGTCTATGCTGTAGCCAGATTTTGTTGTTGTTGTTGTTGTTGAGATATAGGAATAAGGAAAAAATGGGAGGATTTTTAAAGAACTTGAAAGAAGAACATGTGATATACTCAATATGTTAGTTTTAATACTAGAACAATTAGATATTCATTAACTGTCCTAGGATAGCAAAGGAAGAACTCAGTCATTGCAGTAATATTCTGATTTTCTTAATGATAGTGGTATTATTGACTAAATATATTTATCAGACCTGGAACTAATTGTATGTTATAGATGATTTTGATACTTAGACTAGCCCTATGAAATGAAGATGGAAATCTGGAATTCAAATGTGAAAAAAGTAGGCAAAAGCAGATGCTTGACTAGAGTGAGGTTACAGAGGATTTAAATTCAAGCCCTGTGACTCATGAGCTAATTCTTCAACCCCTGTAGTATACTATGGTAATTATCCAAAATGCTACCTTTCCAATATTCTGCCTATTTTACTTTTATGACTACTACTGAGTCTCCACTGCCCAAGAAAATTTTAATAACAAGATGAAAGTTGAAGGAATTCTCAATAGAACCAATATTCTTCTTTGCCAAGGTTTTCTACATGAGCTGCTTATCTGGTTTCTTGCCAAATCAATAAGCATAAACACTGAAATTATAAAGAGACAGATGCAAGACACAGAGCTCGTTGATGTTCGGTTTCTGTTGAAAACGGCAGAGGCATCGGTACACGTGAACTCTGTGTAAGAACGGCAGTCTCCAGCTCGTTCTCGAATCTTGGAAACAAGGTTCTTTATATGCATTTTCCATAAAATGGACAACACAAAGAACAGAAACCTCCGGGGGACATTTTAAGTGAACAACAAACAGTTTAATACTAGAGCAACTAGATATTCATTAGCTGTCCTAGGATAGCAGAGGAAGATGCTAGTCATTGCGGTAATGTTCTTTATTTATATACTGGTAATGGCATTATTGACTTAATACACTTACCAGACCTGGAGCTAATTATATTTTGTAGATTATTATGATCCTTAGAACAGCCCTATGGGGTGAAGGTGGAGCTCTGGAATTCAGATGTGAGGAAGGGAGGCAGACTGCAGATGCTTTGCTGACGTTATTTTGGAGATGTTATTAGGAGTGGTGTCCATTTCCTCCTTTCTGTGTTCTCTCTCACTGCCCCCCTCTCTCATGCACATGCCTCCTCACCACTCAGATGCATCACATTTCTGAGCCAAAAGAAATGAAGTCTTCTTAAGAAGCTCATTTCCTCCACTATGCTTACCCACACTTCCCCGCATGAACACCATAAACAAATACACGTGATTTTAGACTGCTCTCCGTAACAAATGTGTGATGTGATTTAGAGTCCGCCTCCTACTCATCATAACCACATCAGTTTCTCCTTTCTGTGAAGTCCTGATCTGGCACCTGATTAGTCCTCCCCCTGCCTCTTTCATGTGTGCCCATGCCTGGCCTTTATCTCTGCCCATGGAATGACACCCTGCTTATTCATGTTTTGATGCCTGTGGCTATGCTTTCTCCAGCTGGAGTTTTATATGATAGGTACTCACATCTCAAGGCTCAATTCAAAAGAGCACTCCTTTGGGAAGTATTCCTGACCTCCTCCAGATGGAGGAAAACTCTTGGCTTTTCCTAATGCTTGCATGGTACTCTTTGTATGTGGTGCTGCATGGTGACCTCTGTTATGTGTGTGGCATTGTGGTTCCCTGTTTGCCATCCTCCCAACCCATTCAAGGCTGTGTTCCTGGCCTGACTTAGGCACCATGCTTGGTGCAGTGCAGGGAAATGTACACAAAGTTAAAACAGGAACTTGTCTGTTTCAGAGTTTTTGTTGAGGTCACAAAGCAGAGAAGAGTATGATTCAAGTCCTTCTAGTGTTTGAATTCTTTATGCCAGTTTACAAAGGGGGTTCTTAAGGCAATTTTGTAATGTATTTGCAATAAACAAATGTTAAGTGAATAATTTGAAGAGTTAACAACTTCTGATAGACAGTTGCTTCACTGTAAGCACCTGCCCTGCTCCCTTTCTTTATCTAATGTGTGTGCCTCATACATTTGATTTGGTTTTGCTCTTTCAAATCAGATTGGATAGGCTTATCAACCCCCTAATAAATTTTAATTTCTGGCTCTCATTGCTCTGTCACTGCCATATTATGTCACCTGTAACACCAGTGACCCAGGAGGCTGAGGCGTGAGGACAGTGAGTTCCAGGCTAGTGGCAGCTTGTGCAACTTAGCGAGACTCTGCCTCAGAATGGAAAAGGAAGAGCTGTAGGTCCCTCTTATTGGTAGACATTTGCTTGGATGCTTGAGGCCTTGGGTTCAACTTGCTAGTACTGAAAATAAAGTTGAGCCCCTTATGGTCCAGTGTCTTCTGTCTGCTGGGGTTGACTTGTAGTTCAGATTCCCACACAAGGACAGATGACAGTTCACAGTTGATTTTCTAAGGCTTCTGTTATTTTTTTTCAGTTTTTATTCATTTTCTCAGCTTTTTCTCTGAAAAATGATGCCTCTAATAAATCTAGAAGTGCTTCTGCACCCATCCATGGCCTGTCCTGCAACCCAGTTTCCCAGGGCCACCCTGGAATTCTTGCCAACAGTTAGACTTCAGCACAGTCTGGACCACGTTATTTAGACAGATTTTAAAACTCAGCATCAGAGATTTCAATAGTGTTTAGCTGCAAAGACTTGCCAGGATTTAGATTCCCCTTCCTTCCTCAGAGGACAGTCTTTGGCCTGTAAACATTTCGCACTTTTTCCTGAGATTGTTTTGGTGTTGCTTGTTTGTTTGTTGTTTGTTTTGTGCTGTTTGCAGTACTCGGGGTTGAACCCAGGACCTCACACACACTAGGCAGATGCTCTACCACTGAGCTGCAACCTCAGCCTCTTTTTTATTTTGAGACAGGATCTTACTAAGTTATGCCAGCTACCTCTGCCCTTGGACTTGGGATGTTTCTGCCTCACTCTCCCCAGTCACTGGCATTACAGGCATGTGTCACAGTGCCCGGCTTGAGACGGCCTTTCTATATCAAGGACTTGTGGGAGGGGCAATCTTACAGGGGCACCAGAAGTCCAGTTACACCTTCTGCCTTTGCAGTGAATGCCTCCCCAGCTGTCTCTACACATTGACAGCGAAAGTGTTTTCTCCATGGTGACTTCCAAGGATTTCCTGGAGATAAATGCAATTGAGAGATTTTTTTTATTGGAATTTTTTAATATACAACTTAATGTGATTCGTTCTGACGTGCATTTCATTGTGACATTTCCATATATGCGTTTTGTTGTACATTGCACAGATAAGTTCCCCCTTACCCTCTTGTGCACTTCCTCCCCCATCACGCCCCCCCACCAATGACCTCTCTTCCATTTGCTTGTCTTTTTGTGGTAATATTTTTCTATATATTCTTGGATCCTAAATATGTTTAAGATTGAAACTTTTTCTGTAGTGAACTATCGTTTTACATTGTTGGTACTATTACCTGAATTTTCTAACCCATATATGTTATTACCATTCTTTGGTATTATTGGTATAATTATAATTATTTTAAGAACTATTAAAGTTGGACTGTTCACCCTGAGGTTGCCCTCACCCCCATTCCTCACTCCTCCTTGTTCCTCTTCTTCCCCCTCTCCTCTCCCAGGATTTCCTCCTCTTGCTAGATCCCGCCCTCCTTCTTTCGCACTCTCCAAATTGTCCCTTCTTTGCTAAGTCGACTTTAGCTTTTTATTATGTTCTGACCTTCACATAGGATTTTTTCCTTCTTTTAATTTTTGATTCAGCTCCAACATATGAGTGAGAATATGTGGTATTTCTCTTTCTGGGCTTGTGTTCGTTCACTTAAAATAATTTTCTCTAATTCCATCCATTTTGCTGCAAATGGCATTATTTCATTTTTTTGATTGCTGAATAGTATTCCATTGTGTATATGTACCATAGTTTTTTATCCATTCTTCTGTTGATGGGTACTTTGGTTGATTCCATATCCTTGCTATTGTGGAATGTGCTGCATTGAACATGGAGATGCAGGTGTATCTATGGTATGATGACACATCTCCCTTTGGGTAAATTCCCAATAGTGTTATAACTGGCTCATGTAGTAGATCTATTTTTAGTTTTTTAAGATAACTCCATATTGATTTCCAGAGTGGTTGGAGTAATTTACAGCTCCACCTGCAGTGTAAGAGGGTTCCCTCATTAAAAAAAAAAAAAAACATTTTGAGCCACTCCCTATTAATTAAAACTTGATTTAAAAATAAAAGGAAAATTATCTCTCCAAACTCATTGATAATATTTAGAAGTTGAAAATTGAACCAATGTTGTGTGTCATGGCTTGTGGTGAAACATTAGGACCTTCCTTCATCCCTTCCCTTCCCTTCCCTTCCCTTCTCAGTGTTGGCGGGCTTATCGTAGGTGCTCTTGCACACTTTGCAATCACTCTACCACTGAGCTGCACTCCCTAGCCCTGCAATTTTTTTAAAAAAATCTTGAGATAGTTGTTGTTGTTGTTAGGTGCCGTCGAGTCAGTATCCGACTCATAGCCACCCTCATAGGGTTTTCAATGGCTGACTGTTTCCGGATTGCCTTGGGAGTGGATTGTCAGGTCCTTCTCCCATTTTTGCAGTACTGGGAATTGAACTCAGGACCTCAGAGACTGCAGCGCAGTGCTCTACCAACTGAGCTAAATCCCAGAGTCTCCCTAAATTATGCAGAATGCCTCTGGCCTAGAATTTGCAATCTTCCTGCATCTGCCTCCCAAGACCCTGGGATTATAAGTGTGCACGACCATGCCTGACCTAGGATCTGTTTCTAAGAAGTAATTTGACTATTGTCAAATGCCAAAAAAAGGAGCTTTACACATTTATTCTCACACCTGTTGTACACAAATGAACATTTGAAAATTAAGGTTTATCTATTAGACTCCTATGGAGAAAAGGATATTTGTGGTATGTTTTAAAAATTTATGTTTATGTAACAATTTCAGTGGTACTGAAATAGTCATTGTATCTTTTCAGGTAAATTTTTTTTGTGAATGAATAACAAATACTTGTTCATTTAACAAATATGTATTGTATGATTTTTATCACTGTGTTGGGCAGTGAGGAGTTAGAAATGGAAATAAAAAACAGTCTAAATCATTACTGTTAGGAACTTAACATTTTACTTGGGAAGACAAAAAACCACAATAAAATGTGTGTGTGTATTTGTGTATATATGCATGCATATATCTTTGTTAACGTAGCTATCATTAAGAGACTTCAGGCCAAGTTGAGGGAACTTAAAATGTTAAAGTGCAGTGGTTAAGCAATGCATATAAGTATAAATAATATAATGAAAAATCCCAAGAGAACATGAATTTAAGTGATACATAAGCTTGAGAACTGAGACTCTGAATTTAGAGGGTGTGGTTACATTAACGTAAAAGGCTTATTGAAGGAATTCAGCCTCCAGCCTGAAAGAGCTCTGGGTTTAGAGAGGTCAGTGATTCCATCCATGGATCATTTGGGCTAATGCATTTAGATACAATAGTCTTATGTTGGCACACTGGAATTTTTAAGCAGGTTTATTCAGAATCAATAAACATGGATAGAAGAGTCTTCTTGAGAGAAAATTCATCAAACAAAATCCATGGATCACCTGAGATTCAAGTGTGTATATTCATTCATGGATTTCCTCCCAAACAACAATTTTGGTAGAAGGGTTTTTTTGTAACAAAATAAATATATTGATTACTATTGTAAACAAAAAGCATACAGATTTTTAGGCAGTGTGTTCACTGATAGTGGTCTTAAGATACTTGAAAATGGTGGCAGCTCCCCAGTGTTGTAATGTCGCTTTCCCTGCTCTATTCTGTTCTTTCTAACCTGTTCCCTAGGGGTGAGATAGGAACCCTAGAATGCTCAGGTGCTTTAGCCCTTGTTTTCACTGTGTATCATAAGTGAAGAGATGGACAAACGCAGGCTGATGTGCATGTCATTCAGCAAGTGCACTTGTTAAATGTGTAAAAGGCAATACAAATGGAAGGTTATGATACGAACTGCATATGCCTTGTGTCATAGAGAAATTTGATGCATTTCTGTATTGTATTGTAAAACTGAAGTTACCATCATTACTTATTTCTTGCTTATCAGATTCTCAAATTTACCTTTCTTCTGCTGACATGCTGTGCCTTCTCTGGATATTTCTATATAATTTTGGTAAAACTTTGATTTTCTTCTCTGTATGTTTTCAATATAGTGGGTAATTTTACCAAGTGGGAGAGAAAGCTAATAACAAATCAACCTCTGCATATTTATATTTATGTACAAGTTTAATATCATTGTGTGTGTGTGTGTATATATATATATGTGTATATATATATACACATACACAACAATATATACACACATATACACACGATATGTATTATAAATGCATATTATATATGTGATCTATATTTGTGTAGTCATAGTTGTAGTCATGAATATCAATTATAAAACCAAATGAATCCAGGCCATCTAGCCAGTTTATTTGAAATTATAGTTTCCATAAGATCCATTGGAGCTGGGATTTAGCTCAGTTGGTAGAGCGCTGCGCTACAGTCTCTGAGGTCCTGAGTTCAATTCCCAGCACCGCAAAAATTGGAGAAGGACCTGGCAATCCACTCCCAAGGCAATCCCGAAACAGTCAGCCATTGAAAACCCTATGAGGGTCGCTATGAGTCGGATACCGACTCGACGGCAGCTACCAACCAACATAAGATCCATTTGAGTTTCTTTATTCCCCTCCTGAATTTGACATGAAAATGTGTTCTGTGCCTAGTTTATCATAAAAGCATGTATTTGGAGCATGAATTTAACTGTGAACTGCTGACTGTAAAAGGAATTACAAATCTCAACCAACCTTTTCTTTCCTGTTACTTTTACCTATATTTCATTGCTACGTTTCCCTTGGATTACTTCACACTCTTAGATTAGTGGCTTCTGCTTCAGTTAGTTATTACTCTAAACATCTCCCTCGTTATAAGCATAGTAACTCAGTTTTTTTGTTAGTAACTTTTTTTAATAACAAAAATTTTGCTTTGTCGATCTTGTTTGAGCAGAGCTTGGCAAGGGCAATTCATCTCTGCTGTACCTTTTCCACTGGGACAGCTCACAGGCTACTGGCTAGAGTCCTCCTCAGCTTTGCCATAGGTGGTGAACACTGGACAAACTGGGACTCCAGTGGGGCCAGGACTCATGTAGCTGCCTGTGGTCTTTCCTGGTGGATGCGTGGCTTTCACACAGTGCCTTATATGAGTGGCCACAGTGAGTGTCCCAGAAACCTGACTCAAGTCAACTGGCTTCACTCTTGCCGCCTTCTGTTTATTAGATGCAAATCACTAAAACTGGGTCTTTTTGAGATGTGAAAGGTAGACACTACCTTTTGATAGTAAGGGGAAGGGTCAAAGGTATTGCAGAAAATCATATCAGCTTTTCAAGTAATATTAATAAATGATATTATGATAAAGGTAATTTTGAATTTCGCATAGATTTATTTTTATTTTTCTTTAATCAGTTCTGTTATTTTCAAATTCTGAATGTCTTTTGCTGTTTTTAAGAGGAAAAATAGCCTTATAATACTTAAACCTATACAGATGTTTTTTAACTTTAAATGAAAGTATCTTTGAGACGTGCCATGTCACTCACCTGTAATCCCAGTGACTCAGGAGGCTGAGGCAGGGGGATACTGGGTTCAAGGCCAGAGCAGCCTGAACTTAATGAGACACTGCCTCAAAATAAAAGATTAAAGAGAGGTATGGGGTACAGGTCAGTGTTAAGAGCATTTGCCTAGTATGCCCAAGGCCCCAGGTTCAGCTCCCTGGTGCTGAAAGAAATAAGAGAGAGAGGGTGGAAGGAGAGGGAGAAGAGAGAGAGAGGGAGGGAGAGGGAAAGACAGAGAGGGAGAGGTAGAGAAAGAGGGAGAGGGAGGGAGAGGGAAAGACAGAGAGGGAGAGGTAGAGAAAGAGGGAGAGAGAGGGAGAGAGAGAGAAAAAAAAGAGATGTATCTTGATGTCTTTTGTAAATTAAAGCAGGGAGGACTTAAAATGAAGTACAGACAGCATTCTGCTTTCACTGCCTTAAACATAGCCCCATTTCAACATGTTTATTCCTCAGTCCCTTTAGTGTGCAAGTGAAAGCTTATTTAATTTTAAGTAATGTTCTCACTAATTTGCCAGTGATGGAGTAAATTCCTTTCCTCGTATTCTTGGCCCCACCTACTTGGGAAGTCAGAGTTTGTGCCCAGAGAAGTGTGTGAATGAGCATGTTTACTTCAGAGGCCCAGTGTGGACAAGGCACTGCTTGCTGTGACTGTGGCCTTGTCTGCTCTTGGGTGTAAGAGCCCAGCCAGGTCTCCACTGCATTTTCATCCCCAGAGAACATTGTTGCCAGCAACCTTTGCCTTACTGATTTACATCCTTCTGAGTTTAGTTGGAAGGAGTGGGGCTGGTTTCTATTGGCATGGCTACTTTCTCTTGTATATGGACATGAATCTGAGAAACCAAACATATTTCTTGTGGTAATAACAAAATTTACAGTGTTACATTTTGTTCATGGTACAATTTGAGCTCATAGTCACTTTCAGAACTTTAAATACAGTATCAGGGAGAAAATGGCCAATAATTTTTAGGGAAAATTTCAGTATTCAGCTATCCTTTGTGCCATTTTCTCATTTAAACAAAGTAGTGTAGCAAACCAATGTTTTTAGCAAGAAAAAAAATTAACAAATTTCCTATGCAGTTAGAATTTTAAAATTTTTCTTTACATTAATGAAGTTGCCTTCTTTCAGGTAAATGTTTTCTCAGAGTATCATTTAGTGACAATGTGATTTAGCTCAAATTATTTTGGTTGCAAGTAATGTGTGTGTGTATCTGTCTGTCTACCTATCAATTTATCATTTGATGCTTCTCTTAGCCTGAATCGTCACTCTTCTTCCAGACAAATCTTTCTGCTTTCCAGTTTATACAGAGAAAATGGCCACCATTAACAGTTGCAAGTTTATTTCCCTTTGATTCTGAAGATAGTGGAGAGTATGAGATTAGAACTCTCATATCTGATATTAACATTCTGAGAAAGAATTGATTTACTAGGCTGGTACCAGTTTATTTTAGCCCAGAATACCACCCACCCCAAAATAAATTGTGGGCAAATAATGAGTTCACTTTACATAACTCTGTGACTAGACATAAGATACAAGCACTGGGTGGTCGGTGTGGGGAGGAGATGAGCATTCCCTGAACATGGAAGGCTTGTGAGGGTATGTGCATATGTGTGCATGTGTACACGTGTGTGTGCGTGCACATATAATGGGAGCTACATTATTTCTGAGGTGAGCGCATTTCCTTTTCTACTCAATTCCTTAAAACATAGCAAGGATATTGAAAACTACTTGGTTGAATTGTGTAGCTGTACTTAGGAATATACCGATGGAGCTATTAATTTCAAATTAATATAGACTTTTATTTCAGAAAGAAAATTATATTCTACATTTGCCAACAATGCAGACCTTTTACATATGATATTGAAATTTTGAAATATTTATGCCATAACATGTGCTTGAAAACCGTATTAAATAAAGTAACACTATGATAAACTATGGGATGGTGAAATTGAGGGTGAGTGATTATAAATATGAAGCTGAAGTTTATGCTTTTCTGTCTTTTGAAATAGCTTATGTAAAGAAACACTTTGCATATATTACCCCAAGTGGAAAATTAGATTGCCATTTATAAAATAAACTAATAATCTCTGAAAACACCACCAGCTTTGTAACATAGCTGAAAGCAGCAGACTTTAGTTCTTTTAGGAAAGTACTTCTTAAATTTCAGTGTTAGAAAATTTTCTTTAAGCATTCCATATAAATCATATTTAGGTTCTAATGATTTCCGAATTATTCCCTTGACAGGCGATTAGAATTAATATTCTTTTCAAAGGAATAAAGGTGATATAATAACAGAGGTATTGGCTAATAGAGAAAAGATTAGACTTCCCAATTCTTGAAACATTAATTTGGATTTATTCATTTAAGTTACATCTCTTTCAGGAAAAAAAGCAAAAGCTAATTACTTCATTATAAGAAGATTAGTCATTTACTTCTGTTGGACTAGGTGTAAATTGAAAGGGTGAGGTCAAGGGACTACAAATGATAATGACCTTCATTCATATGTATAGTAAATATGTATTGTAAATGTTGAGGCATATTTTAAGAAAGCTGAAGACTGGTGCTGTGGCACATGCCTGTATTCCCAGTGACTTGGGGAGCTGAGGCAGGAGGATCATAGGATTAAGGCAAGAGACAGTCTCCATAAGTAAATGCGACCTTGTCTCAAAAATAAAAAATGAAGAGGGCCTCAGTTGTGGAATGCTTTCCTAGCATGTGCGAGGCCCTGGGTTTTACCTGAAGTACTGAAGGGGAAAAAAAGTTTCAGGGATTACAAAATGATTTACACAGTTTTGTCTCTAAACACAAAAGGTTCCCAAGCACTGTATAAGGCAAAGACAACAACTAACTGTTATCTAATTGAAACTAAAGTAAACAAACTTTGTATAATTAGTGAAAACTTAGCAGCACAAATTTCAAAGCAGAGCTGGAAAATACTAATTACAACATTAATTAGAACCTCTGTTAGCCTTAAATTGGTGGAGATAAAATACTCTGTAAATGCAGTATGTATTGACCATTTGGGAAACTACCAATATTAGACCTGTCTAGATGAGTCAGAATGAACAGGTAGTGCTGGGATGGTTGCCTAATATGATATAGATAGGGTGGTGATGCGAGATCCTAAGGAGAATGATAGGTCAGTGGAATTTTCAGCTACCTTTATAACTCTCAATCTCCCACTCTCTTTGTTATTGTTAGGATTTTAGAAAATTACTTTTAAAGTTCTTCTGTGTGAAGTTTATTTCTTCAGATTATGCACTATCTTCTGCTTGGAATTTTCTTTGTAAAATCTTTACATGCTGCCTTATTCTTACCACTCAAGAATCAACAAAAATGTCACTCAGTGACCCTCTTTGATTATCCTAGATCGAACTAACCTCCTAGTGCATGATGCGCTTTCTTTTTAAATGCATAGGTTTACAAGTTTGTAGTATATCTTTTTTCATTAGAACGTAACTCCTTTAAATCAGAGATATTTTCAGTTATGTTGTTGTTGCTGTTGTTGTAAGGTGCCATTGAGTAGGGTCCATCTCATAGAGACCATCATCACCATTATGTATCCAATTTCTAAAAAGATATATAGCTTCTCTGTAAATGTTTCTCTTCTCTAAAATGGTATATTCTTTGGCTCCTTATTATTTTTTGGACCAGTTGATATTTTCTCATAGTTACCTACATAGGCATGCAAACTATACTAATTAAGTAGTGAACTAGAGATTTTGTCTATGCTGGAGCAATTTTTAGGATTTAGAATACGTTAAAATGTTACTGCAACAAGTTTAGGTTGCCATTTAATTTTAAATTGGTTTTAGAGTGACTTTCATATTATGAAGAAGAAAAGAAGGCAACATATGCTAACGGCTGATTTATTCTGATACATTATTTAACATTACATTATAATAAATACAGCAAAACTCTACCTTTTATTGCTGTGTTTTTTTAAAGGAAAGAGTGTTTTTCATAACCACAAAACAGTAAATATACATGGAACAAAGTGATACTCATGTCCAATATTTATAAGGGTTTCCAAAGTGTAGAAGAGTTTTCAGAAAGCTTAAAATATAACTAAGAACTATGAAGATGTAGAAGAGTTTTCAGAAAACTTAAAATATAACTAAGAACTATGAAGATGATATATATCCTTTAGGGTCTATCAAGATCATTTTTGTGCTTACTGGATATCACGTGTGTGACATTTTATTTTATGAATTTAAAACTTTTTAAATTTTAAAAAGTTTTTTTTAACTTTTTCTACTTTTTTTTAACTTTTTTGGAACTTTTTCTATAAGCTTCCTGTTTTACCTTATGCCATGATAGACTATACCATTTTTGTCAATTATGTGCAAAAAGTGATCTCTAGATGCAGATTGTGGAGTAAAAATGATTTTTTTTTTGAAAAATAAAGTGTCATACACAATTTCTTCATTTATAATATTTTGAATTATAAGTCATTTATGCTTGGGCATAACATTTTGGTTTTCCAATGAAGCTATATTTTGCTATAAGTTAATTAAAATATTTATTAGCTATCATGTTTGGAAAATCTGCATATTTGAAATAGTAATTTTTTTTCAATGAAACAACTGAAGGAAGAATTTGCCCTCAAGTTATCCATATTCTTTTGTTCTTCTGAAATGATGGTCTTAAGTATTTGACACAGATAGTAAACTCTGACTTATATTTGGTAGTTTTGTTACATTAGCGCTCACAATTTTAAAAGCATAACATACTGTGCATTTTATGATGAATTTAATAATTTCAAAAATCAGATCTTTAGAATATTATATTTTAATGATATCTATTTCTAATAAGTTATATACTCCCCGTATGTTAAAACCATGCCTGCTTTATTTATGAGACTTCGTCTAAAATATGTATATATGTCTTAGACATAGATGCTATGTATGTATTAATGAACAATGTGTTGATAATGCCCTATGTACCATGTGCACACATCATGTGTTTACACATGTCTAGATGTTTATACATGCATACACAAATTCAGAAGAAGTACAGTTGGCCTTCCCTGTCTCTGGGGTCTGTCTTGGTAGATTCAGCCAACCACAGATGGAAATCATAGTTAGGCCTATGATGGTTGTATCTGTAGTGAATGTACACAGATATTTTTTCCTGCCATTTCCTAAATAATGCATTTCCTAAATAATAGCAACTAATCATCTATCATTTACATTGTATTATATATTATAGGTAATCCAGAGATGACATAAGTGTATAGGAGAATATGTATAGTCTTTTTGTAAATGCCACACCATTTTATGTAGGAAACTGGAGCATCTGCAGATATTGGTATAATTGGAGGGTCGTGAAACCAGTAGGCCATGGATACTGAGGGACAACAGTATAAAAAGCCTACATACATATATAAAATACACTGTCTACTGTGGTTTGCTGTGTCACTGTGCTTTTCATATTTCAGTGACATTGTTTCTATAGTAACTAATGCACGGGTAAAATCAAAGCTGAAAGGGTTGAAATTGTACAAAAAGCCAAGCAAAGCACATGCTTAAATGATGAGCAGGTGGAAGTATTTGTCTCAGGTCATACATTTTGGAAGTGGCTAAAGCAAAATGAAATCATTACTCTGTAACAAAATATGATCTAGGCAAGGTTGGAATACCATATGCATGTTTCTAACCAGAAAATTACCAAATCATTATGACTTATAGGAATAGGCATACACATATCTACAAAACCTTTTATACTCTTTAGGGGGCACTGTATCTGTCTACATTAGGTGCTGTGTGGGAAAGAACATTTATAATGCTGCAAGACTGAGCCATGATTTATAGACTTTGGAGCAAGTGTCTATTTAAAATATTTATGTTTAAGGAAATGGCATTTCTGTTTTAAAATGTAAAATTTATGTGAATTATACCTCTTAAGAATGTTAGATGCCTAGGGACAAGGTCAGTTTGTATTTATTTTGCTACAAGTTGAATTCTGAAACTTAAATTATTTTAGGGAGAATTAGCACATAAATACTTGAAATCTTCATACATTTAAACATCATATTTATGTTAAACTTGCAGTGTACCAATACCAGAATGCATATGACAACAAAAATGTAAGTAAACCAAATAGAAACAAAAAGTAACCTTAAAATTTTGAAAATCAGTTTAAGTTTGCAGACTTAACTTTCCCAGCTAGATTACCTGTGTTTCAAAGCAGTTTCCTTTTTTGTTGGCAAGGAAAAAAAGATAGGCAGTTGTTTGGTAGATGACAGGATGGTACAGCAGCAGGGCTTCAAGACATTAATAGCACTTGGTTGATGTTTATAGGCTAGATAAATTTTGAATATGGTTGTTGTTAAATTATACCAACAAGGATAACTTTATTTCCAACATCTAGCATTTATGCAGATTTTATTGTTTATCATTCATTAACAAATGATTTTATTTCTGTTTTAATAAACAGTTGGCATATATAATGATGACAAGTACCTTTACAACTTCTTTTCAACACCTGAGAAGTCATAAATTAGAGTATCTATTACTGTATTGGGCTGGGATTTAGCGCAGTTGGTAGAGTGCTGCTCTGCAGTCTTTGAGGTCCCGAGTTCAATTCCCAGCACCACAAAAATGGGAGAAGGACTTGGCAATCCACTCCCAAGGCAATCCTGAAAACAGTCAGCCAATGAAAACCCTATGAGGGTCGCTATGAGTCAGATACTGACTCGATGGCACCTAACAACAACAACAAATTACTGTATTACATGTGTGTTTCTCACTTTATAAACACCTGCACCTTCAGTGACTGTGATACTATGCTTTGAGTTTTGATGGTAACATATATCAAGATATACAGAAAGCCTTACATAGGTGATGTTTTTCCATATTGAAAATACTAGTGTCTTTGAATGTATAGGCAAGAATTCCAGCTGAACTCTTTGGATAGAGGAACCCGATTTCCTGACACATTAGTCTTAACTGACTATCACATTTTAAGTTGCGAGGTTTTTGCTTTGCTTTTCTACTTTGCCTCTCAGAATTTTGTGTTCTTTCTTCTTTCCATTCCCCCCACCATACAGTGGTCTCAAATGCTTCCTCTTCTTTTCCTTACCACATAATGCTTCCATCTAGTAATCAGTTGGAAAATTTATACCAAGATCTGAAAGAATGAGGAATAACTGTATAACTTAATCACAATACATGGTTTTGAGTCAGTCAAATTGAAGGTGAAATTCTAGCTTGACACTGACTACATGACTTTTGTCAAATAACTTATCTGAGCTAGAACACTTTCTTCTGTAAACAAGATGTTTGCTTTACAGAATTGGTGGTAACAATGTAAAACAGTGTGCCTAACACAGTGCCTGACAGTTTGTAGTTTTACTCCTCCCCACTTGTGTTTCAGAGGATTTTGTATTTTACTGGAATGTCACCCTTCAGGACTGTGAAATGCATCCTGGCTCCTAAAAACTCAAACTAGTGAAAGGTATGATTTGCACTCCGTTTTGCTTGTGATGATTTCTAATTTTTCTAGATTCATACCATGTTCCTTCCACATTGAATTATCAGTGGATATTTACTGTTGTCCCTTCTCATTTTGAGTCATGCGAGAACAGCAAATGGAGGTTACAGAGTTTACCTTATTAAGGTAAACTCTACTTTGAGAGGCAACTCTTCCCAGTCCTCTTTTGAGTGCATTCTAACCTTGGGGACTCATTTTCTGGTATTATATCTGAAAGTGATGCCCTGATTTTCATAGGGGTTTCAATGGCTAATTGTTTTGGGAGTGGGCTGCCAGATCCTTCTCCCTAGTATGTCATGGTCTGGAAGCTCACCTGAGACTTGTCCACCATGGGTGACCCTTCTGGTATTTGTAATACTAGTAGCATAACTTTCAGCATGACAGCAACATGTAAGGCCCCACAGCATGACAAGCTGACATTGACTATTTTGAATCAGATAACCATAGAGTACAATATGCCAAGAATAAGAGCTTAATGAAGAATGGGGTTGTATTCACCATCAAAAAAGAAGTCTCAAGAACTGCCCTGAAATAAAATGCAGTCAGTGATAGAATCATATTCATGTGCCTAGAGGAAGTCTTGTTAATATGACTATTACTCAAAACTATGTACCCTCCACTAAAGCTACAAATGAAGAAAAGGAAGATTTTTACAAGCTTCTGCAGTCTGAAACTGATTGAACATGCAATCAGGACATACTGATAATTACTGGTGACTAGAATGCACAAGTTGGAAACAAAGAAGAATGCTCAGGGGTTAGAAAATATGGCCTTGGTGACAGAAAAAATGCTGGAGATTGCATGATAGTATTTTGTCATCCAAGGATGTTTTCATTGCAAATACATTTTTCCTCCAACATAAAGACAACTGTATACATGCAATTTACCAGATGGAACATACAGGAACCAAATTAACTACATTTGTGGAAAGAGACAACAGAAAACCTCAATGTCAAAAGATGAAACAAGACTGGACGCTGACTGTGGATCGCACTGTAAACTGCTCATGTGCAAGTTCAAACTGAAACTGAAGTAAATTAAAACAAGTGTACAAGAGCCAAGGTATGACAGTAAGCATAACCCACTTGAGCTCAGAGACCATTTCAAGAACAGATTTGATGCATTAGACACTGATGATTGAAAACCAGAGAAGTTTTGGCATGACATCAAAGGATTCTTTCATGAGGAAAGCAAAAGGTTATTAAAAAGATAGGGAAAAAAGAAAAGTTACATGCCAAAAGAGACTCTGAAACTTGCCCTTGAAATTCCAACAGCTAAAGTAAAAGGAAGACATGATGAAGTTAAGGAACTAAACAGAAGATTTCAAAAGGCAGCTTGAGAAAATAAAATCGAATATTATAATGACATTCAAAGGACTGGAGACCGAAAACCAAAAGGGAAGAACACACTCTGTGTTTCTCAAGTTTAAAGAACAGAAGAAAAAATTCAAACCTAGAGTGGCAATAGTGAAGGATTCTATAGGGAAAATATTAAACAATTCAGGAAATATCAAAAGAAGGTGGGAAGAACACACAAAGTCATTATACCAAAAATAATTGGTGGATGACCAACCATTTCAAGAGTTTGCATATGATCAAACAAAGGTACTGAAGGATGAAGTGGAAACTCCCTTGAAGGAATTCACAAAACTCGAGGATCCAGGAAGTGATGGAATACCAATAGAGGCGTTTCAACAAATAATGGAAGAATTTGAGGTGCTCACTTGTTTATTCCAAGGGCTTTGGAAAACAGCTACCTGGCCAACTGACTGGAAGAGATCCATATTTGTGCCTATTCCCGAGAAAGGGGATCCAAATGAATGTAGATATTAACAAACAATATCATTAATATCTCAAAGCAAAAATTTACTAACGGTCATTTAAAAGCAACTGCATCAGTATAAACAGGGAACTGCCAGAAAAATCAAGCTGGATTCAAAAGAAGCTGTGGAAGCAGGGACATCATTACTGATGTTAGATGGATAGTAACTGAAAACAGAGAATGCCAGAAAGATGTCTGTCTATGTTTTATTGACTGTGCAAAGGCATTTAGCTATGTGGATCATAACAAATTATGGATAACATTGCGTAGAATGGGAATACCAGAGCATTTAATTTTACTCATGAGGAATCTGTACATGGACCAGGAAGCAATCATTCGAACAGATCAAGGAAATGCTGCCTGGTTTAAAGTCAGGAAAGATGTGTATCATGACCGCATCCTTTCACCTTACCTCTTCATTCTTTATGCTGAGCAAATAATCTGAGAACCTGGACTTTATGCAGAAGAACAGCAGCATCATAATTGGAGGAAGACTCATTAACAACTTGTGTTATGGCGATGATACAACTCTGCCTGCTGCAAGTGAAGAAGATTTAGAACATTTACTGATGAAGATCAAATAACAGAGCCTTCAATATGGATTGTGCCTCAACATCAAGAAAACAAATACCCTTACAACTGGGTCAGTAAGCAATTTCATGATAAATGGAGAAAAGATCAAAGTTATCCAAGATTTTGCTTTTCTTGGTTCTACAATCAATATTCACAGTAGCAGCCATCAAGAAATCAAAAGATGCATTGCATTGGGAAAAGCTGTTGCAAAACACCTCTGTAAAGTATGGAAAAGTAAAGATGTCACTTTGAAGCTGAAGGTGCACCTGACTGATGCCATGATATTTTCAATTGCATCATATACTTTTGACAGGAGACAGGAGAAGAATTGATGCTTTTTAATTATGGTGCTAGAGATGAATATTGAATGTATGTTGGCCTGCCAAAAGAACCAACAGACCTGTCCTAGAAGTGCAACCAGAGTGCTTGTTGGAAGCAAGGATGGCTAGACTATGTTTTATGTATTTTGGACATGTTGTCAGGAGGAGGGACCAATCTCTAAAGAAGGACATCATGTTTGGCAGAGTGGCAGGTCAATGGAAAAAAGGAAGACCTTCAGTTGGATGGATTAACACAATGTCTATAACAATGGGCTTAAACATAAAATAGATCATGTTTGAGGAGTGTTTAGTTCTTTTGCACATATGGTCACAATGAGTTGGACCTGCCTGGGTAGCAACTAAGAACAACAGTGAGAGGTAGACTAGGGTGATATTTAGGGGTATGAGCCTTTCTAACATCTCTGAAATGACACACCTGCTCTTGTTGTCAGCTCAGTGAAAGACATGAAAACTTGCCAAAACATTTTCTCCTAGGCATTTTCCCATAGACTTCTAATTGCAAGTGACTTTTTAAATGTGACCTTTATATTGACTATTCCTGGAAAAAAATCTTTATAGAAGGCTTCCAGAGGCAGCAGCCCTGCACTTCTAAATCCCTTACTGAGCAGAGAATTCTCATCCATCTGAATTGTATTTCTTTGTAAACTACCTTTAATGGTTTGGTTTGGCTAACCTAATCTCCCTCTGGAGATAAGAAAGAAATTCTATGAACACAGCAAGTATTTTAAGACAGGAAAGAGGAAAGGAAGGAAGATTTAATTAAGTAGAGAGCTTTACTTAGTTTTTCCCTACTGTTATTTATAAGTAATAAATTGCTTCTAGATTTATACTTATACAGTTCCATAGTTTCTATTCTGATTCTAGTTTCCCTTTTCCATCTTGTAATATTGTCAGGAGACTAATTATAGGTGAATATGCCTTGCTCCTCTCTTCTCTGTGTCTTTTTCATTCAGCTGGATTACACTTTACCCCACATGCTGTCTCAATAAAATTGTTTTCATCCTTCCCAGGACCCAGCAAATGTGCTGTCTTTACTTATTTATATGTTCATAAGTTCAAATAAAAACTGAGGCAGATAAATAAAAACTAACCATTACTGAGTGCTACATGCCAGTTGCTACACACAGAATAACAGATAAAGTGTGACTCTTGTCCTGGAAAATTTCACAGTCTATGGGAACACCTGTAAATATATAAATAAATGTAATGAGAGAAGTATGAGAATGAGGTATATTTAAAAAAAAATCCAGCATTATTTGTCTGGATCAGGGAGGCTCTATAAGGTCAGCAATGTTTTAATGGAATCTTGACAGATGGGAGAAATTTGGTAGGCACAGTAGAAGAGTGTAGGGAGAGAGGCAGAGGTATGAGAGGCACATTTTGTCTAGAGAACCACCGGGTCTTTTAGAGCTTAGGTTTCCCAGATACATTTTTTAATTGTGACTGAAAGTGATCTCCACAAGAAACTTTGGTGGGTTTTCTCCATTTTATATTACTGATAAGCCTTTTTTATATAGATAAAATGTAGGTGTTTAGCTAGATTAGATGTTCTGCTGTTTTTAATTTTCCCAGTGGTAAATTTCTTGAGGGTTAATAAAGTACCTTCCATATTTTTTAATTCTTAACCCACCCATAACTATGACAAACAAGAATAACCACATCTTACAATTAGGTGTATTTATTGTTTATTCTTCATCAAGAGATATGCTTAGAAATGTGCATCCATATTTCTTTACCTCTAACTCTTTAAAGCTAGGTAAATTACTGCATCTATTCACAGGTAAATAAAGCAGTGCTGATTGAGATCAAATGGGTTTCCTAAGAGGCAAATTTAACTTGAAAAATCTTACTTCAAAGCAAATCTTAATAAATACATTATTCTACTTTCACAGAGAAATCATTCCCCTTGCATTTGCTAAAGTCTAAATGAACAAATAAATTCATGAAGTAAAAATTCAAATTAATGAACCCAAATGAAGAAACTATATAAATGTATCATATATATTATAAATTCAGAAAAATTCTGGGAAGTCATTTTGAAATTAAAGCATTAAATATATTTGAAGATGATTTAACCTTTCATTGCTATATTGATTGTATAATTTTGGGGTTTAGACGATCATATTCTAAAGGTAGCATCTGGTGTAGTCATTTCAAGAATGCATGGTTGCTGCCAAGCACTGTACACACCTGTAATCCCAGTGACATGGGAGGCTGAAGCAGGAAGACCTTAAGTTTAAGACCAGAGGCAACCTGTGCAACGTAACAAGACTCTGTGTGTGTGTGTGTGTGTGTGTGTGTGTGTGTGTGTGTGTGTGTGTGTGTGTGTTTGTAGTGGTTTGTTTTATAGTGGTGGAGGCCTTCAGTTCAAACCCTCAGTACTAAAAAACAAAAAGTAAAGAAAAAGAACCCAGGGTTGCCAAAGCTAAGTCCACCTTGACAGTCTTAGAGGAAGCAAGTATAATGGGAAAGATTGGAAAAGCTAGTGAGTATAAAAACATTTGCCAATCTCTTGCAGTTCTTTTTTGGGTTTCCAGACTACTTCTTTGCCAGAGTCCTGGTTTGAGTTGAAGAGCCTCCAGGATTCATAATCCTTATGATCTGGGCTTCTGGCTCCAGTGTTCACCAGTGAATTTGCGACAGCAATGTGGTCAAGTGAGCATCTGCCTTTTAATGCAGCTTCCTCTTTCCATTCTGGGATCATCAACTCAGTTGATTAGAGGAACAGAGTGGTTAAAATGCTAGCAAATGCTGCAGAATTCTGTTAACAGTGCAGAGTGCCCTGGAAATGGAATAAAAAGAGAAAAACTCAGGCATCTCCAGTTCTCATTAAAACTCACATAAAAACATATGAGGTGAGACACTTGGAAATGAGGTTGATTGAACAGTACACTCACACTGGTTTATTCGTATGAATGATGCTCCCTCTTAGCAGTTATCTGAGGAGCCAAACGGTGCAATTATGTTGCCGTTGCTCACCCTGTTTGGGCTCATGTGCTGGCATTATCTTTGGATTCTGGGTGATGTACGTTGATGAATTCTGATCCATAAAAAGTCAGGTCTGTTCTTGTCATTAGCAGAAGTTAGTATTAGGCAGGACCTGTTATGACATGGCACCTTGCAGGAAGGTGCCATTTCTACCCATTATGCCCCTGTCCTCAAAAAAGCCTGCCAAAACAGGAATATCGCTAGTTCAGGACCAGAGGCAGTCCACGTAACTTAACAAGACCCTGTCTCAAAAAGTAAAACAATGTTCCAGCGGCTTGGGAGGCGGAGGCAGGAGGATCGCAAGTTCGAAACCAGAGACAGTCCGTGTAATTTAGTGAGAACCTGTCTCAAAAAGTAAAAAAAAAAATGGGCTGGAGGTGGCAGC
The DNA here is from genome assembly GCA_007922755.1 of Pedetes capensis. Taxonomy (NCBI): domain Eukaryota; kingdom Metazoa; phylum Chordata; class Mammalia; order Rodentia; family Pedetidae; genus Pedetes; species Pedetes capensis. The sequence continues at coordinate 57,630 of VMDO01007285.1, forward strand.
TCAGTGTCCCAGCACTTGCAGAGCATGCAAGCATGAGGCCCTGGGTTCAACCCCCAGTACCATGGAAAAAAAAAAAAAAAAAAAGAAAGAAAAAAAGTAAAACAATGGGCTTGGGGTGCAACTCAGTGGTAGAGCACTTACAAAGCATGCAAGCACCAGGCCCAGGTTCAACCCCTTGTACTACAAAAAAAAAAAAAAAAGCCCGCCAAAACCTGATTCAAAATCTGCCCCGCCCCGGCAACTGAAGAGGACTATATCCTTTCCCTTCTTCCAGTCTATCAGAACCCTCCATGTATCAGCTTCCTACCTATCCCGATGTGACACGTTAATCCCCTCCTTCCCCCTCCCTCCTAGAGCCCATGAAAACCTCACCCCTTCCTCTCACAGCTGCTGCTTGCTCCTTCCTTAGAGACAGCCCACAGCTTCTCCACAGGAAAGGTTAGAGTTTACAGATTTCGCTTCTTACCTCACATTTACAGTATGACGAATTTGGGGAATAAGATGGGTGACCAAAGTGGGAAGTATAATTTCTTTGTCAAAACCAAAGTAGGTTACAAATAATGGAATGTTTCCTTCTTAATGGCTTTTAAACAAGTTTTTTTTTGTTCCAAAACGTTTCTAAACTTTAAAATTCTGTAGCATATGTGTAGTATGTAGTTTCCAATTTTTAATTGAATGCATTGATGATGTGTATATAAATCTTGTTTCTTTTTAAAATTCATTTACTTAATGTGGTTCTTTGGAGATTAAACCCAACATCCCCCACATACTTTGCAAGCACTTTACCACTAGGCTTCCCCTCCAGCGCAATTTTATTTTATACATTTATTTTTAAAAGTTTTGAAACAGGGTCTTGCTAAGTTACACAGGCTGCCTCTGGCCTCAAACTTATGACCTTTCTCACTCTGCCTCATGAGTTTCTGAGATTGGAGGCTTTCTTTTTAAGTTTATAGCCACACCTAATGTTTTATGATGATGATGAGCAGCTTTAGACATATTTTAAAACTTCTCATTCAGAAATTTCAAACTAACCAAAACCAAACCTATCTCTAACTAATTGGAAATATTTTGAGAAGTGAAGAGGATAATTTTTTGAAGCCTAGTAAATGGAGTTAAAACAGAATTTAAAAACATTTAGTACTCATTTAGGACAAATAATTTGATATAATTTCGAATAGACAAGTCTCAGACCAGTATTTTTGGAATGTTATGCAATTTTACTTAATATTTTTAAATTTTTCATCAAAGCTCTGTGTAGTAAATATTATTTTTACCTTTGAGTACCCTATTCAAGGGCTGGGATTTAGCTCAGTGGGTAGAGCGCTGCGCTGCAGTCTCTGAGGTCCCGAGTTCAACTCCCAGCACCGCAAAAATGGGAGAAGGACCTGGCAATCCACTCCCAAAGCAATCCTGAAATAGTCAGCCATTGAAAACCCTATGAGGGTCGCTATGAGTTGGATACCGACTCGACGGCACCTAACAACAACAACAACAACCCTATTCAAGTTTGTGGACAGGACTCAGATTTTCCTGTCTGGCTCAAGAGCTTTTGTTCAGTTCTAAGATAGTATTTCTTATATTTGCACTTTAAAAGGTAGGAAAGGGAGAGTGAGGAAGAGAAAACTTTGAGTTATAATTATTATTTTCCCATTTTCACGTTGCTGACTGAATGTACCCAAGGCAGTGTCCCTTGTGAAGCCTTGGTACTCAAGAGCTCGGCTGGCAGAGCAGCACCTTCAGCCGCCACCTTGGTAGCAGACTGGTGAGATAGAGTGTTAGCTGTCACCCCACTCCTAGTGCAACTGTTGACAGATGCCCTGACTATCTCTTTGGTTAGACATGTTTTTAAAGGACAGGATCTATTACATACTGCCTAGGTAGCTATGTAGTCCTCAAAATTGGCCTTTAACAACTCAAACAATTGTTAGTCATGCCTGGGCCAAATGTTCTTCATGTACAATTCACAAAATTTGTAGCATTTTTTCTGGATGTGTTTATTGGGTATGCCATTGTTTCTTTTATTAATTGGTTTGTTTGATTTTGTATTTTATTCTGAATTGCAAGTAATATATTACATTTCTAAACTATAATGGTACAGAGTTTAGCTTAATTTTCATCAACTATGCTACTTTTAACAAAAAATGTATTTGAAATTCTGTAATTTAATAGAGTTTTTAAGTTAATATATGTGGAATTATATTTAACTATTTTTATTTTCCAAGAAAGATACTTTGCATATGTATATCATGTCTTCTATCTTAACCAAAGCAATTGCAGTTTTAATAGGAATAATTATTTAAATTCAATTAATGTTTATATGTGATATTATTCAAAATAGATAAAAATATTTGAAGAAAGGTGTGATAAACTTATGATAAAAGTATAAGTGCAGTAAAGTTAATACTGCCGTATTGAGGAGCCCAGAGTCAACTGAATATGTCTGAGATAGGTCGTTGTTTGGCTGAAAGTAGAGGCTGTTCTGTAGGACCACCTCACTTATATGTTTTTCATTCCTTCCCTCAAGATTATCTCCTCCTCACTAAGACATGAATGAAGTGCATCTCATCCACAAAACAAAACAAAAACAAACAGGAAACCATTACCAAAATCATGAAAATGGCACCAACCTTACAAACAAATATGGTATTCCAAATCAATAAATCAGCAAATTCAAGTTATGGATTATATTTATGAGACAATAGGTTTACATCTTCATTCAGCAATGAATATTGAGTGCTAATATGTATTTAACTAGGTGTTTTAGTAGGACCCTAAGAATATAGCAGCAGAAGCCAATTCCCACCATTATTCAATGGGGGAGGCAGATAGGATATCAGTAAGTCAGACATAGAGTAGAATAGAGGGTAGTAATGTGGATGGCATGAAATGATGTGGGAACTGTCGACACAGTGGAACTGGAGAATCTTCCCTAGAAGAGCTTATGAGTAAATGTGTCAAAGACTGGAGAGGGTTTCTGTGTGGATGTTTGTGGCAGGAGAGCTGCAGACCGTAGAACAGTGGCTGTGAAGCTCTGAAGGCTGGAGGATTGGTGTATTTGAAGATGGGCAAGAGGCTGGTGTGTTTCATGCAAAGTTGAGAGAGTGAGGAGGAGGAAAGTGATCAGAGATGTAATGAGGAGCCAGACTGTAGGTAATCTCATGAGGCTTTATCTCTTGTTTAGCAGGCACTGTTCCTAGATGGCAATTTAGACATAAAGGAGCAATTTCTTTACTTGTTTTTCAAGATACCAGTTCAGAGAAATGACAGGTCCTCAGTGTCAATGTAGGTGTTACTGACTGTCTGATTCCAAGATTGATTTGCATTTTGAGAGGACCTCCATATTGTATGGATATTTGGCTAGTTTCAAGGTCATCTGCCTCATGGATATCTGCCACACAGCTCTGCAGATGTCATGTTGGGTTAGCTATCACAGCGGCTCACCTACTTCTGCACTGGCCTGCTTTTCTCTGTGATACCTTCAGCATACATCTTTATGGCATGAAACCATTCTGCTCTGTCCGTGGGCTTCAATATGGATCACGAGGGTGTTTGTCTGAACTCGCTAATCATCACTTAATATCTGGGAAATGGTTCAGGATTTTTTATCTAGGACCAATGTCTCTCTAAAGTTTTACCTACTGGTATGTCTTTTCTATTCTTTTGCATACGCCTAGGAATATTCTGTGTTAAAATGGCATAGGGAAAAAGAGAAGTGTGCTGTTGTTATGCACTGGCCAGTTGAGTCCAACTTATAGTGACCCTATGTACTACAAAACAACACTGCCTGACCCTGTGCCATGCCCTGCACTCTGTCAGTGCTTCTCTGCTATTCATAGGATTTTCACTGGCTGATTGTTCCATGAGTGGGCTGCTATGTCCTTCTCTTAAGCCTACTACACCCAGGATGCTCAGGTGGTCCTCCATGGAAGGATTAATCCAGCCAGACCCTGCTGAGCTTCGAAGATCCAATGGGCTTGGGCACCAGGGTGGTAAGGCTGCAGATAGTGAACAGGTGTAGAAATGCTTATTTTCAAAAGGTCTGTCTTTCTACATTTTGCTGAACCTGCAGGGTCCCTTACGGGTTTTGTGTTGTTATTGTTGTTGTTTTTCTGTCTTATGGTACTAGAGGATTGAACCCAGAACCTCATGCTTACTTCACAGTTTCTGTACCACTGAGCTGCCCTTCCATTTCCATTTTATTTTTATTTTTTAAATGTTGAGGCAGTCTTGCTAAGTTATAGGTTGCCTCTGGCATTGACCCTGTAATTTTCCTGCCCAGACCTCCCGAGCTACTGGGTTTATAGGTGTGTGCTACTGTGCCTGGCTTCCTTTAAGGTCTTATTTATGCTGTTGGAAGATGAGGAAAAGTTTTGGAGATACTTTATTTCAGTCTCAATTGCCTGCCCATTATCAGCTTTCTCCAACATACCCAGATCCCTCCATTTCCTTCCTCTATTGAGGCATTTAGCCTCAATAGCTTATGGGATCAAATGTTGAAAAAAGCAAAGAAAGGCTATAAATGGGGGAAAGGATATATGTGTGTGTGTGTGTATGTATGTGTGTGTATCTGTGTGTATACACACACACACACATATAATTTTTTAGGGGCCAAAACCGTTAAAGACTTTTATATATTAACCTATTAACCTATATTAACCTATTTAACATTCAAAACAAGAACAAGCCTAGGCAGTGATTATTCTTATCATCAACATTTTACATATGAGTAAATTGAGGCACAAAGTAGTTTTGCCACCTGCCTCAAGGTTTAGCATTTGATAATTTTATTGAGTTACACCTACAGAGACCCATATTAGACCATGATTGTTCAAGACCAGAGATTTGGTCTGTTTGTGTTTTTATTCTTTTTAAGACTATGTTCATCATTGTGTGTGATGTGAAGTTGACTCTTAGGTACGTGTGTGTGGTGTGTACATGCATGAGCATGCACATCTGCCTGTGTATTCATTGTTCATAAGTGTGATGGACATATTGATCATTACAAACAGGAATGTCAGATTATGGAAGTGTAAAGAGACTATCATGAGACTGCATTTCCACACTCATGCCTTTGTGATTTTCCTTATGTTTATATTTAAGCATTACAAGCTGCTTGTGGCCTCTGCAATGTCAGTGAGTGCTAAATGTATGTTTAAAATAATTAAAGGAGGAGAGAAGGAGTGTAGGAACGAGGTGAGAAGCAGGTTTCTCTTGTGTGAAGTAGAGTGAGACCACGATTTTTATGTCCATCAGTAATTCATCAATGAATTAAAACTGTTGACCCAATGTCTATATCAGTGCTTACCTCTGTTAATCTTTTAGAAATATAAAGTCCTTTTAGACTAGTTTAGATTACTGCCCTTCAAATTATTTATGTGGAATAATTAGATTCTGTACAATGCATTATTATAAATAACAAAAATAAGTGTTACAGTGTGTCAGAAGGGATAGAAATTATTATTATTATTGTTGTTTTTGAACTGCAGCCTATTTTTTTACTTTTTTATAATCAGTAATTTTTAATGTAGAACCTCATGGGTCTCATTATGACTTTTCCCCATATGCGTTCCATTCCATTGCTCACGTTCACCTCCCCCTCACTCTTTCATGACCTCCTCCGCACACCTTGCTCCCCACCAGTGGTCTCCTTTCTACTTGTTGTTATTGTTGTTAGGTGCCGCCGAGTTGGTATCCGACTCATAGCAACCCTCATAGGGTTTTCAATGGCTGACTGTTTCAGGATTGCCTTGGGAGTGGATTGCCAGGCCCTTCTCCCACCTTTCTACTTACATGTCTTTTTTATGAGTATCTCTGTATATGTGCGTCTTGATTTTGTCATAAAGGCAACGTATATGATTTTTCACTCCCGTCACCCTTTCTTCTTTGTCCCTTCCCCTTTTCTTTAGCCCATTATCTTTCCTTACTTAAATCCTGTCTGCTTTCATGTTCTATATGTTTTTATAATGAATATACATTGAAGTCTATCATCCACATGTGAGAGAAAAACGTGATGTTTTTCTTTCTGAGTTTACCTTCGTTTGCTTACAGTGATGGACTCTAGCTCCATGGATCAGTGGTAGGGTTTGGCTTAGTTGGTAGGTACAGTGCTGCTCTGCGCTCTCTGAGGCCCTGGATTCAATCCCCAGCACTGTGAAAATGGGAGAAAGACATGGCAATCCACTCCCGAAGCAATCCTAAAAAACAATTACCCTTTGAAAACCTAACGAAGGTTGCTGTGAGTTGGATCCAACTCCATAGCTCCTAACAACAACAGTTCCATGGAATTAAAATTAACAAAAAATCCACTGAGAAGAAGAGGCATATAGTATGGTCTTTAAAGAGTATATCATTTTTGGTCATGTTAAAAAAGCTTGAAGGCTGTGTTTTCTGTATTGGAAAGATGGAGAGATTAAGTCTCTGTGGAGGTAGCAGAGGAAAAAGCTGAGTTTCAAATTGGTAGGAGCCCCTGTGCTTTCCTGTGGATTTCTGCAGTAGGCTGTATCTACTCATCTCTTGGTGAGGATTTTCTGTTCTGTCCCACATATGCATTGGCTCTGTGAGGGAGACACCTGCTGAACTCTATTCAGTCTACTGATGTATAGAGTAAATTTTAAACTAATCCTTGGGCCTGTTCAACCCTGTTTCCCTACATCTGTTTATGAGCTTTGTAAGCATAGTGGTTTGTTTCTCAGCAGAAATAAGCAGCACAGAGCATGTAGAGAAAAGGGAACTTTCAATAATCTGTGGAGATGTAAATTAGGATAGACTTTATGGAAAACGATATGGTGGCTTCTCACAAAAACTAAGAATATTACTACTGTATGATGCAATGAATGGGAGAAGGGCCTGGCAATCCACTCCCAAGGCAATCCCAACACAGTCAGCCATTGAAAACCCTATGAGGGTCACTATGAGTTGGATACTGACTCGACCATACCTAACAACGACAACAATGATGCAGTGAGTGGGCTCGCTTCTGCGATGTATCCAAAGAATGAAATCAATGTTGAAGGGATTTGTGCACTTCTATGTTCATTGCTGCATTATTCACAATTTTCAAGATGTAGTATCAACCTAAGTGAATGGATAAAGAATACATGAATGGATAAAGAAAATTTGGTATATAGGTACAACAGAATACTATTATGTCCTAAAAATAAAATAAAGTAAATTTCATTAATTTGGGACAACATGAATGATCCCACTGGATATTATACTAACTGAAATAAGCCAGGCACAGAAAGATAAATGCCTCACAGCCAAAACATATGTGTAATCTAATAAAACTAAATTCAGAGTAGAATGACGGTTACTAAGGGCTGGAAAATTTTATAAACTTTGAATATTAACACCCTGTAGATTGATAAAAAATTTGAAGAACATATACATAAATAGAAATTTATCCCTGATTCATTGGCTACAAGAATAAATATTGTTAAAATGTCCATACATTACAAAGCAGTATACAGATTCATCATATCTTCTGCCAAATCCCAATGGCATTCTTTACAGAAATAGAAAAAACAATTCTAAAATTCTTATGGAACCAGGAAAGTTCCTATGATTCAAAGCAACCTTGAGAAAGAAAAAGTTGAGAATGTTAAATCGTTTGATTAAAATTGCATTACAAAGATACAGTAATAAAAACAGTATGTATTGGCACAGAAACTGGTTCATAGACCAGTGTAATAGAACGTTGTTGTTGTTGTTGTTAGGTGCCGTCAAGTCGGTATCCGACTCATGGCGACCCTCATAGGGTTTTCAATGGCTGACTTTTTCGGGATTGCCTTGGGAGTGGATTGCCAGGCCCTTCTCCCATTTTTGCAGTGCTGGGAATTGAACTCGGGACCTCAGAGATTGCAGCGCAGTGCTCTACCAACTGAGCTAAATCCCAGCCCTCCCATAAATTAATTCAAACATACAGGGTCAACTGATTTTTAACGCAGTTACTAAGAGGTCTCACTGTGCAAAGGAAAATTCATTCCATAAATGTTGATAGGAAAATTATTTCCAAATGTGAAAGAATAAAATTAGACCCTTTTCTTACAAAAAATCAACTCATGGATAAAATACCAAGCAAACTGTAAGACCTGAAACAATGAAACTTCTGGAAGAGAATGAGGGGAAGAACTCCTGGACATTGTCCTTGACAATGATTTCTTGGATTTCACACCAAAAACTTAGACTACAAAAACACAAATAAATAAACAGGACTACCAAAACCTAATAAAACCTTCTGAATGGCAAAGAAAATAATCAACAGAGTGAAATGGCAGCCTATGAGTTTTGGGGAGGTATTTGCATATACCCATCTAACAGTGTCTTTTATCGCAAAATGAAATTCAAAATTGTGGGTTGCATTTAGTCATCAGACTTGTTTCCTTTCCTTTTCTGGAGCCATTCTTGAACTTTCCTGTATATTTCATGAAATTGATGTCCTCCTAGTAATTTTGGAGTGTCCTTTAATTTTAGTTTATTTCCTCATGATTAGATTTGGGTTATGTGCTGTTGGTGTTGTGTAATTTTCCTATTACTCTTCAAACTGTCCTCAATTAGTTTTAGCTTCCACTGCTGATTTTTGCTTGTCCTGGTTAATATTATGATGGTAGGCAAATGGTCATTTTATAATCCCATCATGCCTGCTGCACCTGTTAGGTCTTTCTGTGTGAAGAAAGAAAAATGATATAATTTTCATGTACACAAATAACATAGCAAAATGTTAACTTTCAGGAAGTAAGCAATCATGGGTGGCTTTGGCTGAGTCAGGCAGTTGGGGCCTGAGAGGCTGGGCAATGTGATGGAGGGAGGCGTGTCTTTTAGGCACTGGGCCATGGAGCATGATGAGCGGAGCTGTAACACTTTTCTGCAGGAGGGGAGCCCAGCAGTCAGGCACCGGTGACTGAAGCTTCCCTCTGTGGTCTGGAGTCCACAGTGGGGCTTAAGAGAGGTTAGGAGGGAGAGTTTGAAGGAGGTAAGGGGATAGAGAGGCTTGTGACTGAAACTTTCCAATCATTATGGTGCTTTTTCTTTTTAAATAAAAGGAGATTTTTATCGGTGACGCCTCTTGATGACTCATGCTGTAATATTGGCAGTTAATGGCCCCACAACCCAATAACAGTATATTTAAAATTTCAATAAGTATTCTCTGCTGTGAATCATATTATTCACTTTTATTTTGCTTATTGCTTGCCTACAGCTTAGTTATATATTCATTGTGGGCTATTTTTTAATTTCTTTGATTTATGGGAAACCTATGCTCGTATGAAGAGTTTATAATCATAAACCTGCAAAGAGGCATTGTATAAGAGATTATTACATTTGGTTGGAAGTCATATTAGATGCCTTCTAAGGTTGTGTTCTACTCAGTTGTTGATTTAATGATTCTAGCATTATTTTGTATCAAAGAATGAGTCAGAAAAGTATGTTAAATGTGACCTGAAGGAAAATTCAAGAATTCTCCTGAAGACTCATATAATGTGAAGAATGACTAAGCTTTTGATCACTGAGTGGAACTGACACTCACGTAGGTGCAGAGTTATGGTGGATTTAGAGGCAGGTTTCAATTGAGTGGGTATATTGTAAAAGAGAAAGTAAAAACGATTTTTACATGTCAGTGTTTCAAAAGACTGTGTAAGGTGTTAGTCCCTTATTTTAGTTTTCATCTCTGACTGAATGTCTTCCCTTATAGCCCTAAAAACATGGCCAAATTACTGTCATTTTTACCAGCCTTTACTAATTGAAATACTGAATCTGTGATATTCCTCATACAAAGGGATCAGATGATATGAATAGTATGTTTTCTGGGTACAGAGTTACCTCTTGACTTATAGATATTAGGAGGTTTTACATTGTTGTGAAGAGTCTTTCACCTTATAAGTATTCTCTTCCTAGAGTTTCCCCTAATGATTGACTAATGCTTTAATTTTCATGGGGCTAGTTTGTAGATGTAGAGAAATATTGGAAAGATGATTTTTTTCTGACATAACCAATTCAGTTATTAAATACTATAACAGATACTACTTATTCTTTAAATGTTTACAATTTGATAAAAATTTTCAGTCAAATGTTCTGGAGCAAAGGGCAGCTGTTGTTTACCAGGCTGATTTAATTGCTTTAAACATAGCAGACTGAACCATGCACCTGTAATAAGCCCAAACTGCAGGGTCATTTTCAGAAGTTCTTGTATCTCAGAACCAGGATGCTCAGTATATATTTAGCTACAGAAATAATTTATTCTGAGCATATGGTCTACCAAACGTTAAGTGCCTTTTCACATGGTGGAGTACTTTTAGGATCCTAGAAAATTGAGGATTTTTATATAAAGCCACGTAGAGTCAAAGGGTTTTGGAAAAGTAGTCTAGCAATCTTGTATCACAAGCAAGGGAAATATTTTATTATAAGAAGAAAGGAATAAGTTTCTATTTACTCTTCCAACAAAGAAAATCTTTCCTAATACAAAATAGATACCGATGAATAAATTTCATCCTAAATAGTAATATGAAATTTTTCTTAGTGGATTTTTATTAGATATCAGGTATAAAATTATGTAGCAAAGACTACATCTCAAAAACAAACTTTGTATTGAGTCACTTAATAAATGTATATTCAAGTCAAGTAACTTTCCTATTTTTATGTGTTATGCAATAGAAGTTTGTTGTTGTTAGGTGCTGTCAAGTTGGTGTCCAGCTCATAGTGACCCTACCTACAACAGGTGAATCACTATTGTCAGTACTGCTCTGCTATTTGTAGGGTTTTCAGTGGCTGATTGTTTTGGGGGAGTGAATTGTGGTGCTTCTCCTAAACCTACAGTATCTGGTATTCTCAGGCAGTTTCTCATCCAAGTACTAACCAGGCCCAACCCTGTTTAGCTTCCAAGATCTAACGGGGTCAGATGCCACAGTGCCAAGGGTGCAGGCAATACAAATTTGCAGGACTTTATATAGATGTAGAGATTAATGAATAGACTGATGCCATGTAATTGATACTGTAGAAAAATTCACTTCCTAAATGAGGATTTTTTATTCCAATAATTACTCAATGAAAAATGCCAAAATATTTACCATTGTCCTCTTGCTGACAACAACAACAAACACACTTTTATTCAAAAAAATTGGATTTATTGCCACATTGCAACAAGGGAGGAATCACGTTTCTCAGAGAATGTTAGAAAAGACTTAGATGATCCGAGTTTGTGTAAGGTAGTTTGGAGACAGCGTCAAAGCAGTGAGACTTCATCTACATTGGATTGTATCAGGAAGAAAATCCTTCTGTGCTGGGTGTCTAAGAAATTCATATTAATAAATGAAGCACTCATTGGTATAGTATCAACAAGCAGTGACAATAGCCAAGATATACAATGAGTAGCCTTTCTTGTGGTTTGTGTAATATTCTGCTATCTGTGGTCAAACATTTTCACATAGTTCCTCTTTTGTCATCCTCTGTCATAGACATAGCATAGCTTTGGTGGATGATGGTGTGGCATGATGTAAATGATCAGTGAGAGAACACTGTGGCTCATCTGTGAGCATCAGCCCGACTTCTAACCCCTTCTAGACCTCACTCATACCATGTGGGGTGGCAGCCAGCCGCTTCCTTTTTTCCCCACGTGTAGCAGCATATACTTCTAACTGCATTTAACATGACAAAATAATTTGTGTGATATGATTATTTCAGCTACATGTTATTCAATATTTTATGAATGTCTTTCCCCATTACTGTGTAGTAAACTTGAAAAAAGCAAAGACCTTGACCTTTGTAAAAGGGCTATCTCCTTCTCCTTCCTAGGCCCTGTCTGTCATGTTTGCTATAGCTAGAATATATATGAAACTCTTCTGTATCAATTAGGATTCTGAGAACTTTACATTATTAACCCTTGCAGTGTACTCAGAAATACGCTGAGGTGTGTGCATACTAATGATATCTCCACTGTATAAATGAGAACATGGAGGAATAGGTAAATTAGGCAACATAGCAAGGTCACACAGCTAGGAATGGCACATTCAGGATTACCACCTGCTCCTCACTATATGTGTTCAGTGCGTATTTATTGAATACTTGATAAATGAATAAAGAATCATTTGGTCACTGTAAACATCTTCATGAAAACAGGTGACTTTTGAGAAAAATGCCAACCTAGGGTGAGGGTAGCTCAAATCTTACCTTGGAACTGCTCCACAGGATGTTTTTATTAGGGACTATTGAAGGGCAAGGATCAAGGATAAGCAATAGGCCATGTTCCGGATGTCCATAGAGTTATGCAGAAAAGAGGACTAAGGGTGAACCATGTGGTGGGTTCAGAAATGCGGTTACAAACTTGAAGGGGTGGGTATGATGGGATGGGTTAATGGGCCACACTTGAGACATGGTCATGTAAATGAGTAACTGCCTTAGAATCAACAGGCCAGGAAGGTGCCAGGTGATGGAGTCTCTTACCCTCCAGTAGGCGGCCACAGCAGTCAAGAGTGCATTGTTGTTATTGTTGTTAGGTGCTGTCAAGTCAGTGTCTGACTCATAGCGACCCTATATACAACAGGGGAAACACTATTGTCAGTGCTTGTTTGCTATTCATAGGGTTTTCAATGGTGGATTGATTTTTGGGAGTGGTTTGCCTGGTCCTTCTCCCAAGCCCACAACACCTGGTGTTCCCAGGCGGTCTCCCATCCAAGGAATAACTAGGGCAGACTATGCTTAGCTTCCAGGATCTGACAGGATTGGTTGCCACTGTGGTACAGCTACAGGCGAGATAACAGGAGTCATCTTTTATTCCAGAAAAGGAATCATATTAAGTATTTTATCTTTCTATATCCATTACTCAAGTACCTCAGAGATGGGAATATCATAACTTAACAAATGTTCAATTCTTTCTTTTTCTTGTCCTCCCTTCATTCATACCTGATGTCCATTGTGAATGGGGTGGACTTTCTTTGAAATCAAAAAGTATGAGGAAGGTGCACACGGAGCTTAAAAAAGCTGTCTAGTGAATGTGCACCTGTATGTGCAATTCTATTACATAAAAAATATGAAATGAATAATTGTAAGAATGTGTTTAATTGCTTACAGATATCTATTAAAATAAGAATTCATTATGTTAATTGAGTAATTCATAATAGTGCTTTAGGGCACACATAGCATGTTTCTCCATAAGTTAGAGAAAATAAATTCTAAATAAGTATTATGGGTTTTTCCTTCATGAGAAGGCTAGGATTTTGGAAAGCACTGATGAAAGTAGTGTGTGTGTGTGTGTGTGTGTGTGTGTGTGTGTGTGTGTGTACACATCCCCATCCCCACACCTCTGTCAGCTTGTCATGCTGTGGGGCTTGCATGTTGCTGTGATGCTGAAAGCTATCACTGGCTGCCAGTACTCCAGATACCAGCAGGGCCACCCATAGTAGACAGGTTTCAGCTCGGCTTCCAGACTAAGACAGACTAGGGAGAAGGACCTGGCAGCCCACTCCTGAAACAATTAGCCATTGAAAACCCTATGAATAGCAGAGAAACACTGTCAAGTATAGTGCTGGAAAATGAACTTTCCAGGCTGGAAGGCATTCAAGAAACACCTGGGGAAGAATTGCCTCCTTAAAGTGGTTGTTGTTAGGTGCCATCGAGTCGGTATCCAACTCATAGTGACCCTCATAGGGTTTTCAATGGCTGACTGTTTCGGGATTGCCTTGGGAGTGGATTGCCAGGCCCTTCTCCCATTTTTGCGGTGCTGGGAATTGAACTCAGGACCTCAGAGACTGCAGCGCAGCACTCTACCAACTGAGCTAAATCCCAGCCCTAGTCAACCTTAATGATGGGAGTGTACTAAAGCCAGTGAGAACTCCATTTGGTGTTTGACACAACTCAAAATGAGAAGAAACAACAGTGGCATCAACAATGGGCTCAACATATAAAGATCATGTGGTATGCATGACACAATATAGGATAGTGTTTCATCTATTCATAGGGTCACTTGGAATTGGACCCAACTTGATGGTACCCAACAACAACAGCAGCAGCAGCAGCAGGAGCAGCAGCAGCAGCACACATACAAACATAAGTAACAGAATACCAAATTCAGACACTGGTGGTGTTCATCTGGTTCTATTCATCACCTATTTAAGAAAATGATCATTAATTTACAAATAGGAGCCGTATAGTCTGGATGGCAATATATAATACTAGCTGTAGTTTTTTTTTTTCAACTTTGATTTTTATGAAGATAGAGGATTAATTGAAAAAGCCACACTGGGTGGTGTGGCACATGCCAGTTACCCCAGAGATGTGGGAAGCTGAGCCAGAAGGATGGAGAGTTTGAGGCTAGAGACAGCCTGTGCAAGTTAGGAAGATGTTGTTTCAAAATAAAAAGGAGACAAGGGGCTGGGGCTGCAGCTCAGGTGTTGAGCACTTGCCTCACATATGCAAGGCCCTGGGTGTAACCCTCAGTACTAAAGGAAAAAAAAGAAAAGAAAATTCTTCTGAACCAATATCTGAGGTGAGAACAATAAACAGATTGTTATGAGGAGCTAAAGGACATGAGAAGTCTTCAGTCTTTTATCCTTTTCCAATTTGAAACTTTTCTAATTTTTCAAAACTTTCAAAAACTTAATGCCAATTAATTTTTCACCAAGTTGGATAATCACTCAAATGTTTTAATTTACTATTAAGATATTGAGGCATAGGATAACTTATGCTTCTTTGTCATCATAAATACAAATTGATATATCATTTTATGTGCCTACATGGTAATGCTGTGTATGACTTAATTCATTTCTTCTAATCTCATTTATAAAAAAAATTTCCATCCCAAACTAGTTTGTTTTTAACTATTTTGTCTTTATTTATAATATATTGTAATTTTTAAACTTATGCTTACTCATTTACCTATAATTTATGAATTAAGTAGTAGTATCTCAATTTTTCTAAAGTAAATTACTCCAAGGCTCATTTAAATAAGTACTTAAACTAATTTTCCATTTGTTTATAAGAATAAGACATGTGAAATATCAAATAGATTTAATTTTCAAATAAAATGTTAAATGTATTTATGTGATTGTTGTTGTTGTTGTTAGGTGCCGTTGAGTCGTGTCCAACTCATAGCGACCCTCATAGGGTTTTCAATGGCTGAATGTTTCGGGATTGCCTTGGGAGTGGGTTGCCACATCCTTCTGCCACATCCTTCTCGGGACCTCAGAGACTGCAGAGCGGCGCTCTACCAACTGAGCTAAATCCCAGCCATTTATGTGATTAGTAGCATATTTTATGATTATCACATACTAAAACATTAATAGTTTATGATACTTAATTCCTTAAGTTAATTCGCTCTTCACTCCATTTTTCCTGGGTCATGATCAAATATGCAGGGAGTGCAAGATGATGCTATTAGCTGTTTGGATGCTTTTGTTGATATCAGTTATACTTTGTAATTTCTTTGCAAAGTATATGAAGTCGAGGAAAGTTTATAACTGGCCAATTAATCCCTAATTAGTAATGGAAAAGAAGCAAAAAAAGTGTATATATTTTGAGTTTTGTTCAAGGATGTTAAATATTCCTATTTATTAAAAATATTGGTGGCATGAAAGTTAAATTACAGTGAATAAATCTTTAATAGATACAATAGGTATGGACAGTATATTCTTTATTATTTTACCAGAAGGAAACTGTTACAGCTTCAAACACATAGTCATTAGTGGCTCTGATAAAAATAAAAGACTTAACAGCCAAGACCCCAGCAATATAGCTGCAGGGGTATGGGATGCCAAATTAATAATCCTTTGGAATAGGAAATATTATTTGTGGTAAAAAAAAAAAAACCTTGTCAGCCAGGTTAAAGGTGATCTAATTCTGGGAAAAACTATAAAAGTATAGATTCAAAAGTACCTTTATTGTGTTATAATATGCCCTTGATAAGTTAATATCAGCAAAGCAGGGCTAACAATGATGTTTGAAAATGTATTCACTATTTTTTTGTATCACTTGGCTCCTTATTTTAAATATAGTAGGTCCTTGTGAGTATATTTTGATTTTTCTATGCAGTAACATCATTGAAAAATTATACGTTAAGAAAAAAATTACATCTATTCTTATCATAAAACTTGTAAATGAAAAATATATTGTGTTCATTTAGCTTATTTGTTCTTTGAAAAAATAGTTTATAATTTAGCAAGTAGAAACATTCTTTAGCTCTTTTGAGGTTCAGCTTCATGACTATTGAAATTGTAATATAGATATTTTGTGAAAATTAAATTATATCAGATATTCATGATACAATTTTTTTTTTAATTTCTCCAACTCTACCATTGGATATTTTATTTGACTCTATCTTTGTCCCATTTTCTAACATATTTTATGTATATTTGTGTTAGATTATGTTGCATGAATATTTGTTAGCTGCATAAGTGTTTCTGGAAAAGAATACATATACTTATGTTGTTGTTGTTGTTGTTGTTGGGTGCTGTCGATTCTGTATCCGACTCATAGCGACCCTCATAGGGTTTTCAATGGCTGTTTCGGGATTGCCTTGGGAGTGGATTGACAGGCCCTTCTCCCATTTTTGAGGTGTTGGGAATTGAACTCATGGAGGTGCACACCTGTAATCCCAGCAGCTCGGGAGGTGGAGGCAGGAGGATCGCAAGTTCAAGACCAGAGGCAGGGGCCTCAGAGACTGAAGGGCAGCGCTCTACCAACTGAGCTAAATCCCAGCCCACATATACTTATAGGTTAATAAAAATTAATTATTGATATAAATTATTTTTTTGTTTTGCTAAATGTAAAATTTTTATATTGGGCCAAAATATGGAATCATCTGGTACATTGATATTTCTTGTTTATAACACAGCTCATTCTTTAACATGCAGTTTTTCCCCTAAAAATCATCTCTCTCAGTCACCATTTTGACTAAATTATACAGCTATTCTGTGTATCTGTCTGTAGGTTCAACATCCACAGATTCACTGCACGTTGAAAGTGTGGTTATATTATGATGGCCATCTCTGTGCTGTACAAATGCAGACTTTTTCAGCTGACCATTCCCTTAAAAAGACAGTGTTACCACTGTTTACATAGCATTTACATTTTCTAAGTATTATAAGCAGCCTACAGATGACTTAAGGTATATGGGAGAAAGTGCTTAGGCTGTATGTAAATACCATACCCCATTGTACAAGGAACCAGAGCATCCGCTGATTGTAGTATCTGTTGGGTGGGATTGTGGAACCCATCATTGAGGATATCGAGGGAGGACTGTTCAACTAAAATGGTAGATATAACACTACACCTTATCTTTAAACCCAGGATAATTGCTATAGGATATGCTTTGCAACATCAGAATAGGAAGTTTTTCATAGTCACTAGTTATTACCCCCAAAGCTTCCTTTGTTCCTCCAACATTTTTCCTCCAGTATTGACCAATTAGTTTCTTCAGTGTGTCATACAGTATCAGATTCTTTATTCTAATGCATTCTTTGCAGGGAATTAGCCACTTCCATAAGGAAGATCTGTGGAGCATAACTTCAATGGTAGAATATCAATGAATTGATTCTAAAATCTGAATTAAACTGCGGCTCATTTGTCAGCTAGTGTAATGATTCATTTTCTCTTACACATGTGGCCTTAAATCTACCTGTGGTTTTGATTTTGACAATGACTGTTATCCCACTTAATTTTGTTCTTAGACAATCAGAAGGAAGGATACAGACAATGAAGATCAGATATCTATAGGCTAGAAATTGGTTTATTATTATTTTTTCCAGATATCTTATAATTTCCCTCAAGTTAAAATTTAATCCTCTAAAAATAGATGTGTAGATCTCTGTAATTTCTGTATGCCAATGAACATTTCAATAAGCATTAAAAATGTAGTAGATATTTCCACATACTTGAGTCTAGAGTATATTTATGTTGTTGTTGTTGTTAGGTGTCGTCGAGTCGGTATCCAACTCATAGCAACCCTCACAGGGTTTTCAATGGCTGACCATTTCGGGATTGCCTTGGGAGTGGATTGCCAGGCCCTTCTCCCATTTTTGTGGTGCTGGGAATTGAACTCAGGACCTCAGAAACTGCAGCGCAGCACTCTATCAACTGAGTTAAATCCTAGCCCAGAGTATATTTATAGTTAGACTGAAAATGAAATGATAATAGAGGTCTAGAATTTGATCCTTTCTTTGTGTATGATAATGGGGTGTTGAACCCAGGACTTTATGTATGCTTTGCAAGTTCCCTGCCATGGGATTGCACCCTCAGCCCCCACCTCCTGCCCCCTTTTTTAATCCTTTATCTTGAGACAGGATTTTGCTAAATTATGCAGGCTGCCTCTGGCAACAAACTTGCTATCCTCTTGTCTCAGCCTTCTTGGTTTCTGGGATTACAGACATGTGCCATAGTGTTGGGCTTTCATGCCATTTTTGGTCCTGTTCAATGACTACATAGAATCTATGACATTACATGTTTTCCTGATTAGGAGCTAGTACCATATTTTAAAAGAGGAAATAAATGTAGAGCACAGGGTGTGCTGGCTGGAGAGTGCTCGGCTGCAGGAGAGTCCAGAGGGGAGATGAAGGAACATTCTGGACAAGACCTAGGGGCTTCTTTAAGGTATTACCTTCAGCCATTAGTAGAACTGAGTAATGCCTTGTTAGCTTTTTTCATTCTCTTATACATCGTAATGCATTTTTAATTCAAAAGAATAGTGGGAAACGTTTGAGTGTGATATAAAATCAGTAAATTTATACTTCAAGTTTGCCCTAACGTAAGTGCTATTAGGAATTAAAAGCATATTCAGAAATAAAATTGCCTATGATTGATTGCATTTGGAACATATTTGCTAAAGTGGACTGAATTTCAAATTTAGAAAGGGATGATTTTTATTTTATAGTTATTTTTATGTTTTCAGCAAGAATATGCAAGTGTGCACAAACATTACAGGTGAATATTTCTAGGAAGTCATTTCTTTAAGTTATTTGAATACTTTGGACATCGTAGAAGACTGAGATGAGCATTGATACAGCAAGTCCTTTCTAATAAACCAATTCAGAATTTCTGAAAATGATACATTTTAATTCCTATTTTCTAGTATTATAATTCCTTCCGAAATCTAAACTAAATCATTCAGTGTCATATCTAAGTTCTGAAGGCATAAGACAGGCATTAAACTGTGCTCTTGAGTATAGTTCCTTACCTTTAACAAAAGAAACATCCCAATCCAGATTTTTGTCTTTCATTTATTCCTAGAGAGCTTTACACTGTATCCCAAGGAGTAATGCGTAGAAAGACCTTCTAAAAGTACTTTTGTTAATTTCCTCAATATTCTAAATAACAGGGTATATTATCGCATCCTTTTTGTGAGATCATTCAGTATTCATCATTTGTGATCATTAAGTATTGCTGTGTTTCTTTTCTTCCTCTTTCCCTCCTCCTGTGTACATTTACCTCTTCCTAATGATGCTTCACCTTGTTACCTGAATTATTTGAAGATTCACTATAAAATGAATATATATAAAATTCAACAATAATCTATCATCAATTATCTACAACTATTAGTTGTAATGTATCCACTTAAACACATTTTCATAATATTTACTTTTTCTTTAAACCTATACATCATTCCTTGTAGGTATTAAAGTTTATGAAATTTATTATCTACTCTTTGTTCTCAAATGTGACATTCTTATCATTAATATTATCTAAGAAAGTACAGTGCTCTCTAAGCTTTTCCTTTAACCATTAAATCCTTTCCTTAATGAAAAGGATTAAGAAAGATATTCTAGTTGGAAGAAGGGAATGTGTGTATTTTTCTCTCTTTAGAGTAGATTTATTTCCCACATGTGAAGAGAATATGCAGTATTTCTCTTTCCGAGTCTCAATTATTTCACTTAAAATGGTACTCTTCAATTCCATCCATTTTGCTGAAACAACATAATTCTTTCATCTTTACTGCTGAATAATATTTCATTGTGTATGTATACCACAGATTTTTAATTCAATTCTGTGTTGATGAACATCTGAGTTGATTCCATACCCTTGCAATTGTGAAGAGTGCTGCATTAAATAAGGGCATGCATGTGTCTCTATGGTATGATGACATCTTTCTTTGGGTATATTCCTAGAAGTGGTGCAGCTGGATCATATGGTAGTTCTGTTTTTAGTTTTCTGAGGAAACTCCATGCTGATTTTCATAATGGTTGGACTAATTTATAGTCTCACCCACAGTGTAAAAGGGTTCCTTTCTTCCTGCATCTCTCCCAGCATTTGTTGTAGTTTCTTTTCTTGATGATAGCCTTTCTGACTGGGGTGAGATGGAATCTCAGTGTAGTTTTGATTTACATTTCCCTGAAGTCTAGGGATACTGCACATTTTTCATATGTTCATTGACCATTTGTATTTCTTCGTTTGAAAACTGTCCCTTTAGTTCCATTGCCTACTTCTTTATTGGTATATTTGTTACTTTTGTTTTTAACTGTTTAAGTTCTTTGTATATTCTATAAATTAATCTTCTGTCAAATGTGTAGAATGCAAATATTTTCTTCCATTCTGTGTGCTCTCCCTTTATTCCATTAATTGTTTCCTTTGCTGTACAGAAACTTTTTAGTTTTATGTAGTCCCATTTGTTGATTCTTGGTGGCAGGAGTAGATGGTGGGAAAGGGAGGAAGTGCAACATAAGGGATAAAGAGGAAGAAAGAAACACAACTCTAGTAAATGCAAAAAATACAGAAAAAAAGAGGAAAATTAGAGGGAAGAAAAAGGAAAGAAAAAATTATTCAGGGTATAACCCATGGCTGCATACAACTGTCATTACATATTAATTAAAATTCTTATTTATTCATTATTTCCATTCTATTTGTTAAAATGTTTATGGATTTAGAAGTGTGAGCAAATCTGACTTAATAGTTGCACAATATATGAGCTGACCTATTACTCTGTACCCCACTAACATGTATAAATGCTAATAAAAAACTTCTGTTTCTTTTGTTTAGCTCTATATTCTCAATCCACAGAAAAAATCCTCAAACTAGGCTCACTATTCCCTTGACACTGCAGACCTTGAAGAATTGATGTAGAGCAGTGCTTTAAAAATACGGTTTCACAGTTTAGTTAGTGATTCTAGATTTGTACCCTCTGCATGCACCTTGTATCACATATAGTAAATCAACAGTGGAAAGGAATGTGCCTGCATATCTACGCACATGAATATATATATATGTTTCTATGAAACACTCATATATATTTGTTCAAAATAGTTATTGATATTCTGGAGCCATAACACATTTGAACTGGTGCATTAGTAAAATTCTTGATAGAAAGGTACTTCAAGCTAATAAGCGTCTAGGAGATTTTCATAGTGTGGAACAGTGAAAAGCTTTTGAGTTTTCAGGTGTTGCTGTCTATGGAGATTCACAGTGCAGTCTAGGAATGTCCTTGAAGGAGTCCGAAGGGAGAGGCTTAAAGAATTGGAGCAGGAGGACAGCCTGGATTACCAGGATACACCAAGGGCTTCTTGCATTTTCTTGATGTTCTGTGATATCTTGAGAAATGTTAAGTGACTCATGTGTAATTTGCTTTTCAAAATGGGAAAATGTATCTGCTGAAGATAACAGGCTAGATCAAAATTATTTTAGATCATCCATTGTTTGGAAGGGGCTGGGATTTAGCTCAGTTGGTAGAGCACTGCGCTGCAGTCTCTGAGGTCCTGAGTTCAATTCCCAGCACCGCAAAAATGGGAGAAGGACCTGGCAATCCACTCCCAAGGCAATCCTGAAACAGTCAGCCATTGAAAACCCTATGGGGGTCGCTATGAGTGAGATACCAACTGGAGGGCAGCTAACAACAACAACAACAACAACAACAATTGTTCGGAAACATTCATATTAACGTTAACACCATGAACATTGATCATCATGATTTGATTTATTTTCCGAGACATTTAGGATACACATATTTAGGCTACTCTTTAGAGGAAGCATGACATATTTTTTATATATAATTCAAAGTTTTTCCCACTTCTGCCCATAAGGACTATGTAGCTATTTGAGCAGTCTGCAAATCATCAGTATTTGGTTGTATTTAGCATTTGGTTTATTTTTGCATTTAGTCAGTTTGTTGTTGTTAGGTGCCATCAAGTTGAGTCCAACTCATTAAGACCTATGTGCAGCAGATCTAAACGCTCCCTGATTCTGTGCCAGGCACACAAACTTATTTATGCTTAACACCATTGTTGTAGACATCGTGTCAATCCATCTGGTGGAAAGTTTTCTTTTTTTTATTGACCTGCCACTTTCCCAAACATAATGTCTTTCTCCAGGGATTGGTCTCCCCTGACTACATGTCCAAAATACGTAAGACACAGTCTAGCCTTCCTTGCTTCCAAGGAGCACTCTGGTTGCATTTCTTCTAGGACATATCTGTTGGTTCTTTTGGCAGTCCATGGTATATTCAACAGATGCCTCCAGCACCATAATTCAAAAGCATCAATTCTTCTGTCTCCCTTATTCAGTATCCAGCTTTCACAACCATATGATGTGACTAAAATCACCATGGCACAAGTCAGATGCACCTTTGTCTTCAATGTGACATCTTTACTTTTCAATACTCTAAAGAGATCTTTTGCCACAGCTTTTCCCATAGCAATGCGTTTTTTGATTTCTTGACTACTACTTCCACGGGTGTTGATTGTAGAGCCAAGTAAAGTGAAATCATGGACAACCTCAATTTTTTCTCCATTTATTGTGAAGTTGCATACTGACCCAGTTGTAAGGATTTTTGTTTTGTTGGGGTTCAGTAGCAATTCATACTGAAGGCTATGTTGTTTGATCTTCATCAGTAAATGTTTCAAATCCTCTTTACTTTCAGCAAGAAGAGTTGTGTCATCTGCATAATGCAGGTTGTTAATGAGTCTGTCTCCAATCCTGATGCTGTGTTCTTCCTCATAAAGTCCAGCTTCTTGGATTATTTGTTCAGCATATAAATTGAAGAAATGTGGTGAAAGGATACAACCCTGATGCACACCTTTCTCAACTTTAAACCAGGCAGTGTTTCCTTATTCTTTTGGAACCACTGCCTCCTATGAATTTGTTCATTAGATATTTCAATTGTAGCAACGTATAATATCATTAGGAGTTATGAAAATGGACACATGGTTACACAGTGTGAAGAAAATAAATTTTTTATTCTGCAGCTTGTTGATGTTACAAAGTTCCTGAAGTCAAGATGTACAGTCCCTAAAATAAGAATGGGATTTGTAAAATATAGCACTTTGCTGATCAGCTGCATTTTGAAATCAATGTTAATATCATTTAATTTTAAAAGTCTAGATGTTAGACAGTATTTAGTGCCCTGGGTGTTAGTGGTGGTGGTTGTTAGGTGCTGTCGTGTGGGGTCCGACTTAGAGTGACCCTATGAATAACAGAAGGAAACACTCCCTGACCCTGTGCCATGCCCAGCACTACCTCAGTGCCTCTCTGCTATTTATAGGGCTTTTGGTGGCTGATTGGTTCTGGATAGTTTGAGGAGTAGGTTGCCAGGTCCTTCTCTACATTTTGTGGTGCTGAGGATAGAACCCTGGGTCTCAGAGAGTGCAGAGCAGCATTCTACCAACTGAGCTAAACCCCAGCACCTGGGATTGATTAGGGTAATTTTTTGTTTGTTTGTTTAGTGCTGTATTTTCAATCCATAGAAAAGTTCCTAAACAAACTAGAATACACAAATTTTTCATAAATATGGATCTTTGTACATATCCTTTGTTTTCAATTAGGAGAAACTCTTATCTGGAGTTAAATACAGAAAATATGTAATTTGTGGTATGAAAGAATATATATGTGTTTATATATATACATTTATAGATATTTAAATACGAAACAGATAACTAATTTATCCTTGCAATAAGTCTTTTAATAGATAAAAAAAACTCTTTTGAAATATCATCCCCTCATACAGATAATGAAGGGCTTGCTTTTTGATGTAACAATTAGAGTTCACTTTTTTGTGGCTGTATTTTGCATGATATTGTTCAATGACACCCCATAGGTAAAACTCCACAAGGAGATAGCAGTGCATTCAGAATAGCAATGTCTACTTGTTTTTGTTGTTATTTTTATAATGTTTTGTGCTCTTTAGGAAACTCATCTATCTTTTTGCTACTTTATCTTGAATTGCTTATGATCCACGAGCTAGATTTTTTGGTGGGTACATACCTTATATTGACATTCATTTTATTAATGCTGAAGGAATTCTATTATGATCATCAAAGTGATATGTACCATGTATGCTATAGTTTTTTCCGAAAGGGAAAACTAGGACTCTAATGTTAATTTTAAAGTCCTAACATATGATTGTTAAAAATTAAGCTGCCAGCACTTTCCATTTCCAGTAGTGGCAAAGTAGTGACAAAGACAAATTATTGAAATAAATGGAAATTACTTTTAAAAGGTGGCTATGTACTTAGAAAGTTGCAAGTATGGAAAAGAGTCTTCTAGGGGGAAATCAGTAGCATGAAGAAAAGATAAAAAAGCAAAAGGTATTTGCATATGGTTAAATTAGAACATTGTTAGAAAATAAAACCTGAATAACAATAATTGTTTAAGAAGTTTGTAGTGCATCATCTTGCCAAAAATTATGTATAACATTGCTCATGAGACAATATATATGAATAACATTACTGTTTTCATAGTAATTATTTACTGAATAATTTTGGTTTAGTACAAAATATTATGAGTGATTTTCTAGGGACCAGGCAAGCAGAACAGACAATGATATAGAGGACTTAAACTTGGGAGATGGAGTCTCATATTTAGACATTAGTTTTAAAAACACTTTTAAAACACTTTTAATTTGTTTAAAAACAAATTTCACACTATATTGTCAGTCATTAATTTGGTACTGATGATAAGATGAAATAGACAACACTTGTGTTTACCCTGTTTCAAAACCACGTATAAAAAGTGCTTAACATACAAAGCAGACATTATTGGTTGAATATATCGACTTTCAAGTACGTTAGTTTTGACCAGAAGCTGTGTAATCTGTTAATGGAATTCTCTGTTAATTTCTTCTGTTTCAGTTACATATTAATATAAATTATGTACAACTTCAGATAATCAAAAGTAGGATGTTTTCACTGTTCTAAGAACATCTCAACTCTAGGACTAGAGAAGATATAGAGACTGGGGAATACTATCTAGAAAAATCCCTAGGTGGTAAATGATAATTTTTCTTTTCTTCCTTATTATGTCCTTTTATGTACTGCTTTATCTCTTATAGGAGTTGCTATAAAAACCAAACAATAAAAGCATCTACAGGTAAAAGAAGGGAAGGCAAATTGTATGGAGAAGGAGATTCTCTACCAACTTTATGTCCATGAGCCCTGACCTCACTCCAAGCTTATCTCTTCCTGAACAACAGAGGGGAATATTATTGACAGTTACTTCCTTTGACCTTTCAGGCTGAACACAGAGTTTGAGCCGGATAAATGAGAGAATAAGCTGTGTTGTGGTAGCTGTGCCCAAGAGTAGGAATGTGAGTCAAGGTATACTTGATGGACAGAAAGAAGGGAGGAAGCATAAATAGTCATGGAAAGCAGCCTCTTTGAGTACTATCTTAATGCATAATTTTAATAAATGTTTATCTCTAAATATTTGGCCAATATTTGGCTGAGATAATTACTAAAATAAAAAGTTGGTCTATTACCTATTTTAAGGATACTCTCAGTATAAAAGGGTCTTTCCTTACATCTTCTGTTATATAAAGTCTGTAGTATATAATTACATTTTCTCTCCATGAATTCAAAGTTCCACATTCCTCTTCCATTGTCACCCAAATTAATTAAAGTCCAATCATATAAAGAATATGAATTCCATATTTTCCTTATTCCACTTCAAATCTAGCTCGATTACAGAGTTAAGTTTGTAAGTGTGAAACAAAAATAATAACAAAAAAATAAAAGAAAGCAGTAAATCCTCTGTCTTGTTGATTTTTAAACACCTGTTGTTGTTGGAAGAGATATTATGCATTTCCTACCAGTTCTACCTAGTGTGTAAGAAAATTGCTTGTTCATCTTCTGCCAGAGTACTCCAAAAGAGATCAATTTTCTCCCAAGTCATTTTGCTGAGGGCAATTGTTGAGATTACTGTCAGAAAAAGAGAAGGATAATCTTATATAAGTGGAAGGATTTTAACCTTTTTATGTCATTGGTTGTTTTGAACATCAGGAGACAGCTTTGAGTTCTCTGCCTTGGCTACATACTCATGATATTTTGCATACAATTCAGTATTTTCCTGAAGTCAGAATAGTCTTCCCAAGACTAATAGTCACACTAGTATCCCTAGACTTCTCTCTAGTCAGGGTCCACTTTATTAGCTTTGCTTCTGCCTTCCACAACTCCTCATGGCTAGAGCTTCTGCAGGCCGATCTAGCTCCATATCCTGGGGAAGGGTGGGCATGCAATCTAAATCAGCAGGCCTCTGGAGGGGTAGATTTAGTGTTAACCACTCTTGCTCTGAGACTCAGTTTGAATCTCGGGAATCCTGCATCCTTCTCCAAGTCTTGTTCTTGCTAAGCAATCCCAAAATCTGGTATTCTAGCAGCAAGTATTTAATATTATCACCTACTTCTAGGAAGCTCATGGTACCTATACAGACTTAATTCAATTCCTGATTTCTTCTCTCTTTTGTGTGTGTCTGTCTGTGGTATATGTGTGTATGAGGTAAATCTGACCCCCAGGCCCAACATCAAAGTTGATCCTTTATGCACTTGTTGTTAAAATAATTATATATAATCTCCAGGACTGTTACAAATATAAAATAGGGGAATGTAAGGGCTGTGGGATGAAAAGGGTTTTTGGTACATGAAGCATGGGGAGTGTCACGTACTACTTCTCCTTGAAGGTTTTCAGTGTGTGGTCAGCATCTACTCTAAGGGGAATCATTGCAGTGGAAACTGATGCTTTACTATTTACCCCAACAATTATTCCAATAGATTTATATCTATAATGATTTTATAGCACACTAATAATAACATAATGATGATATTTTAGGAAGTGTAGTGTTTTAGAGGGGAATTCTGAACTGAGTGTGTGATGAAATGCTTTTCAAAAACAACAGAAACTTCCATAGCACCACATTTTGGTCACTAGACTCTAAGACTCTTACATTGTAATCATGGTTTATTTAACGTGTCCATTTTCTTGATCTTACTATACTAATCATATATAGCAGAAGAGTGGGAACAAAAGATTGTGAGCTTTGAAAATTTAAAGACCTCATAATATGTAGTCTTAAATTATGTCTTATCTGATAGGAACTCTGTGACTCTTATTTGACATGAATATCCCTTCACAAATATTCATGTGACAATGGGCTGGGGTTTAGCTCAATTGGTAGGGTGCTGCTCACTCTCTGAGGACTAGGGTTCAATCCCCATCACTGCAAAAATGGGAGAATGCCCTGACAATCCACTCCCAAAGCAATCTCGAAACAGTCAGCCATTGAAAACCCTATGAGGGTTGCTATGGATTCATCTCAACTCTGTGGCACCTAACAACAACAATCTTCTGAAGGGAAAGATTCCCTTGAGATGTAAGCATTCAAACATTGCCATATTCAGCTTCACAGTTATAAGAACTCAGGCCAAGGTGTAATAGAGCCTCCGTCCATTCCAGTAGATTATTAGAATTGTTTCTCAAGTAGGTGCTACTGTCTTTACCATTGGAATTTCCCTTAAGTATACTGTAAGGAAAAAAATTGGGTTAATGTATATGAAGTTCCAAGAGGAAATTGGTAAAGCTTCCTTTTAGTGTCCCTGTTAGCAAGATGGAAAAATATTGACAGATTATAGGGAGTGAGTGGAATTGTAATTGATCAGAAGATAATGCCCAGATAATCTGGAGTTCGGGAATAGTATCAAAAGAGAGATTTCTAGTAAGTTGTTGTAGGACTCCATCTTTGAGTTGAAGCTTATTCTAAAGTTTCATTATTAACATGGATTAAACATAAGAAAGTATGTTTTCAAGCTTGCAAAGGCTATGAAGCCAGGAGAAATATTACATATATTGAATATGTTGAATGACAAAATAGAAATTCCAAGAATTGGAAAAATAAAATATTATGTGAAGGTTCTTGAAGTGATATTTATCAGTCAATTTGCAAGGGCTTTCTTTTTTTAAACCAGCACAGTTAGAGACGAGTCTAGCTTGATTTGATTATAGCATCTGCTCACTTAGATCTTGAACACAATTGGGAAGGGAGAGAGAAGGGATGTTGAGTGTGCTACCTGCTCAACTGGGTATTCTGACTTTCAGAAACTGATTTCCTTTGTCTTTAACAACAAACCAACAAACCAATGAACTGATACTTCTCAGAAATATATACTGATAAGGAAAATTGACTGAAAGAAGGCAGATAACCTGCGAAACATTCAGGATGTGTTAAAACTGACCTTTATTCCAAAAACTGACCTTTATACCACAATTGACACTGTTATCAATAGAAAGTAGAACCACAGGATTCAGAAAGAAGTGAAAAGGGTGAAATTGCCCTGTTCCCCCCTCATTTGGAGGCTGTGTTTAGTTCTGTCCTGGCTACAGAGGGCCATTAATAGAATGGATGAAGTCCAGAGAAGAACAGAGGGATCTTGTGTCTTGTGCATTAAAAATGTTAGATCTGTGTGTTTTGAGTAAGACAATTTTCTGGAAGGGCATGGCGGGTGATTTAAGTAACTGAAAAAAATTATCAGAAGAAACATTAGATTTTTTTCCCTTCCTTTTTGCCTCCACCAGGTAAAACCAAGATCATGCTCCAATCTATATTATCTTGTGTTTTTTCTATATTTTCCAATAAGATAAATGATTCCATGATGTCAAGATTTATATCTACTTAAATATAGCTATCCTGGCACCAGGAACAGTATCTGGTCTAAAAGTTGGTGTCTTAAAAATATTTTCTAAATGAGT
Source organism: Pedetes capensis (assembly GCA_007922755.1). NCBI lineage: Eukaryota > Metazoa > Chordata > Mammalia > Rodentia > Pedetidae > Pedetes > Pedetes capensis. The sequence goes on from VMDO01007285.1 coordinate 86,543, forward strand.
GACATTTTTTGATCAATTTCAATCTTAGCAAATAATATTTTCCCTACTAGTAAATAGTATTTCCCATACTAATAGCCAAAGAGACACTCATATATTCTAGAAGCTCATATATTTCTAGAAAATTATCAAAAGTCAAAAGAGCATTGAATTCTTTAAAAGTAATTTGACAGAACCCTATAGTGGTTGATTAATCTGTTGGTCTTTATATGGAATACACATTGGAATTTTTTTATTCATTGTGATGTTACCATTGCCATTAGACTGTTTCACAATTAAGCTTCTAACCATCTCTTCTTGATAGTTTGTATTCTTGCACAATTTCTACAACTTCATAGTTGCTGTTTCCTCTGTTGGAAATATCAGTACCTACCCATGACATTGCGGGCTGGGATTTAGCTCAGTTGGTAGAGCACTGCGCTGTAGTCTCTGAGGTCTTGAGTTCAATTCCCAGTACTGCAAAAATGGGAGAAGGACCTGGCAATCCACTCCCAAGGCAATTCCAAAACAGTCAGCCATTGAAAACCCTTTGAGGGTCGCTATGAGTCGGGTACCAACTCAATGGCACCTAACAACAACAACCACCACCCATGACATTGTTCTAAGAATTTAAAAGACAATTTATGTAAGTGCTTACTTCACACTGCCTCAGGGACAGTATGTTTATATAAATGTTAAATAATATTGTTAATATAGTAAATAGTATTGCTCTTACTATACTTAGTACTCATACTGTTTACCTTCAATGTAATCATTGAGATGTACAATGAAGGTCATTGAGCATTTAGGAAGTGTTCCAAGGGTGCTTGCCAAAAACAAAAAACCCCACAAAAACCCATAATTCTTCTGTCCTTCAGAAAGTAAAGCAAAATGTTAGAAAAATGGAATAAAGAGATGACTGAATTTTTATAGATAAATCTTTTATCCTCAAGGAGTGTGCCTCTCTACCCATTTTGATCTTTAAACTAAATTGGTCTCCTTAGGTATAGCTCCTTTCCTGAGCCTCCCTTATTTCTTAGAGGGACTGAAACAAAGCAGCAAGTTGAGTAGCCAAAGGCGGCTCTATTATAAAACACCAGCACCCTCTCCCATCCCCGTGTTGCTTTTGTGAAATCTCCTTCACTGGTGTCTGCTGCTAAAATTGATTCTGGAGGAACCATTTTAAAAAATGACCCTCCCTTAGGCGATGACAGTTCTATCATACTGTCTTTGTCTTTACTCTGTTTTTGAAAAATTGACAGGATTTTCTGAAACTTTATTCTGCTTTATTAAAACATATCACTGACAACTACCAACAGGACCTCTTCCGACTTTGGTCACTGAAGATTTACCTTGGTTGGCTTAAGGCATGCTTCAGCTATGGTGCCGGAGCCTGTATCTTTTTTTTAAATTTAAATTTTTGAAAATCATATCTATTGCACTGAACCATCAAGGAGAAACTGTGCACATGATATCCTTTTAATGCTACATACTTCTGTTTGCATTTCCAAAAACAGATATTCTCTATTATCACGCATAAGATCAGTAGTTATCAAATTAGAAATTAAGCATTGATACACTACGTTCTTAACAATAGACATTGTTTAGATATTGTCATTTGTACCACTGATGTTCTTCATAGGTAAAGGAAAGAGCTATATGTTTTTAGAAATACTGTTGTTTTGTTTGAATATACCCCTATTACCTTCCCTACCTTCTATTACTAAAACTGGCATTTGAATCATTTTTGCTTACAGTGTTAACTATATTCATCTGTTACTATCTTTTCTCTCTTATTTACATCAGTTTTCTGTAGAAACCTGCAGGGTAACCTAAATGAACTTCTCAGTTTGAACATATTTTTCTACTTTGTGAACAAACTATATATCCATGTAAATTTATACTTCTTAAAAAGTGACATCAGGGAGGCAGATACACTAAGGATAAATACAGGAAAAATTTGGTAACTATGTGGAGTTAAAACTTAATATAATAATAACATGTACTGGTAATCTTGTAATCTTAATTGTTGATTCCTTTAATAATTTCAAATGTCTTTTTAATTTAGTCTGCATCAATAGGTATTATTAGTTAAATAAATAAAGAATAAGTTTAGTAATCAAGGAAGAATTATATTTGAAAATGTGTTTATCTAAATTTATTAAAAGTAACATGATATTGTTCGATAAGATGAATCATATTTAAAATACTATACCTACTAAAAATCTTAAAATCAAATATAAAATTAGATGTCAAATCCTGTATCTTAATAAATTCAATTTCAAGGAAGCCAGGCACAGTGGCTCATGCCTGCCTGTAATCCAAGTGACTCTGGAAGCGAAGGCAAGAGGATTGTAAGCTCAAGGCCAGAGGCAGCCTGAGAAAATTAGCGAGTCCCTTAATCAAAACTAAAAATAAAAAATGGGCAATAGATGCTGCCCAGTGGTATAGCACTTACAAAGTATGTGGGAGGCCCTGAGTTCAACACCCAGGTACTGCCAAAAATTTTTTTAACTTCAGTAACAGCTTTTTTGGCATATATTTTGAAAGGAAATATTGGTACTTCCTTTTCAAAGGAAGTATTGATAGTCTTGATGGTTTTCAAATCATCTTTAAAAAATGATGTCTGGTTTATTGCATCTTAACACTGATGAAAATGTTTTGTTGAAAACACTCTTAACATTACTACCTTTCATCTATTAAACATCAACAAAACACTGAAAGTGCTGTCATTATGAACCCTGCTGCTTCAGTTCTTTTGATCGATGGTTGTATTTACGTAGTGTTGTGGCAAACCAGTAATGCCATGGTTCTTAATCCTTATAATGCCAGCTGTATGCATCTTCTGTCAGGCCCCATTGGCTTGAAATGCAGTGTGTAATTACATCCAAGTTCTTGAGATACAGTTTGGGTAACATATAAGACAGAAGACTCAACTGAAGTAATATCTGTTAAAATTTAAATTTATGGTAGAAACTATAGATGCTCTGAGAATCAGAATCTGTAAGCAATTTTCTTCCTTTACAGAGTACATACAGATTCCCTTAATTACCTATTCAGTCTTAGATAAAAAGAAAAGTACATAATATATACAAGGAGGTAAAGAATACTAAGTATATTACATGATTATATATAAGAATATAGTTTGCATTTACATCTCAGTTTTTGAGAAGCAGTCAGTAGGCTAGGGAAACTGGTGCTAGGGAAAGCACTGATAAGGTCAGCTCTCAAAGTAATTCTCCAGGCATATTGTTAAAAAATTAAAACATAACTTGTCTGCATCTAGATCTTCATTGTGCTTCCTGCCGGCCTATAATGCCTTCTTCTCCTGATAACATCCTTTCCCTTAAGAGGCACAACTTCATTTCTGGGAAGTACTCATACCAACACATACAGACACATGTGGTAGTGGGATAAGGGTCATAATTAAAAAAAAATAGGTACATGAAACAGAAAGAAAATGAACAATGGAAGCAAAGCCCAAATCCTCAACCTATGAGCAGGAGAATAAAGAATAACTCATGGAAGTATGGAAATAAAAGGTTAGGTAATGACTGAATGTGAAGAAGTAAATAAGAATGAGGAAGAAACAAAATTTACTCTTCTACATGAAAAACAGAAGAGGGAAGACACTGAGACATAAACAATGACCTGAAACTATACAAGCACAAACATGTAGAATGGGTGAAAAAATACGGAAAGAAATGCTGCATGGTCATGAAACTTCCATGAGCATGCTGATCATGAATGTTTTACTGAATTTTTAATTCCTAAACCTCAATTCTTTCAGCTTATATATACTAAGAATAAATCTGAATATTCCTGAGTTTAGAAATCTAGAATAACCTTATACATACTTACACATGGCAGCAAGGTAATTACATAAGGAAATCTTTACCCTACATGGACTCCTGCTTTATTTTCTATTTCCTCCCTTCCCCCTTTTTGTGGTACTTGGGACTGAACCCAGGGCCTCATGCATACATCTTCCATATGCTTTGCTACTGAGCTGCAACCTAGTCCTCTTTTAAAATTATTTATGTTGAGACAGGGTCTCTTACGCAGGCTGCCTATGGGCTTGAACCTCTGGTCCTTCTGCCTCCGCCTCCCAAGTGGCGGCAATGACAGAGTGTCACATCTGCAGGACTCCCACATTTTAGTTCTCTTCACTAAGCAGTTTTCATTGTTTTATTTAAATGCTTGCTGGAAGCAGACTGGCTGGATCAAGTTGTTCCAAGTTTTAATTTGTGATAAGTTCCTAGTAAGCAATCTAACATTTTAAATGTAGAGAATTTAAAAGCCAACATGGGACTTCTCCTGTTTTATACTGCTGTATTTTTGTCAAAATGAGAAATAATTGTATTAATTTCTTTCATGGGGGATTCTTTGGAAGTAAACTCTTTATATCATTTAACAGATTATATAGAGTGCTGGATGCCATGAATCAGTCACATTTTTAGAATGCTTTAATAATCTATATCCTTAAATTTTCAGTGATATTTGCATTTTGATTGTTTCAGAAGGCATCTGCCACTTGACAATTACTGCATACTCACCAGATTCTCAAGATAGTTGATAAGAAAACAGTTTAATTCACAATTACATTTGTAATTGAAAATATATTTAATCCACAAAGGAGAAGAAATAGTCTGGGAAATATTGCCTTTCATATGAATTGGTCCAATCAGAGAGAGGGGGTGGGGAGAGAGAGAGGTAGGTAGGGGGAGAGAGAGAGAGAGATCATTGATCAAAAGTTTTCAGAGTAAACATGGATAAGAATAAAAGTAGCTTACAGAATTTTTATTTAAAAGCCTAGTGATCTGATGACATGCCTTCCCCGTTAGATATACTTCTCTCATATTAGTGTTGGTCATTTTGAGTGAATTGTCACTATTGGTTAGTGTTACAGAGATGCTAGTCATGGTTACCCACTTGTATCTAAAAGAAACTTGAGTGTATCTATGTCAGGCATCATATTTGCCAATATTAGGAAGCAAGGGTACAGAAAGATGGTTTGGTTTCTAACGGTTACCTAGTGAGTCTGCAGAAATACCAGAAATCTTACTGCACCTGCAAGATATTATATAACACATAAATGCCTCATTATTCAATCGTTATTTTTTGTTTCCATGAAGACCACTAGTATATTTTTGCATTTATTTTAATAACCATCTGAAATTCCAGTTTTTCATATTTCATTATTTTCACTTACTGCTCTCTATCCTTGATTTTATCCAAAAAGTTAAGAAATGATTATTTTTGATAATTTTATTTGGCCAAAGGTTTTGTATTGGTGCTATACAAACTCTGCTGATCGACACAGGGCTAATGCCAAGGACTGCTATCATTGATTGTGTGTAAAATCTAGAAATCATTATTCCCAGAGGCTAAACTTCCTGATAGGCTGTGGCTATTTTCAGCATCTCTAGTTCACTGATTATAATGTGTGTAAAGCTCCCTACTGATATTTCAGCTGGAAGAACATAAATACTTTGGATACAGGCTGAAAAATGACATCTTATAAAAATGTAACATAATTATAGATGAAGCCTGATTAAGCAAACTTTCAATCCTCTGCATGGAATAATAGGTTTTCATATTCTTAACACTTATTCATTTTCTCTGAAGTCCAATTTGAGAGAATTATTACTGTTTTCTGTAATTATATGTACTTTCAATAAATGTTTATTTTGACTTGAAAATAATTACCATTTGCAATCTTTAATTGAAATGCTTATTTATATTAATCAGCATACTTCTTTCCACATGTTCTTTTTAATAGGCATGGTATTTTATAGAATTTGTACAGTTCATTTTCCTCCTAAAGTAAAATTTTTCTATTTTGCATTTGTCTAATATTACATTTAGATCTTTCCCTATAGTTTACTTTTCAGTTGTTCATAGTCAGTAATAAAAGCTGATCTATAACTGATTTTTATTATCATTCTCAGTGTAATAAGAAGTAATCCATATCCAATTCTATCAGTGATAAATGCTGACAGAATGGACAAAACCACTAAGATATTAAAATTGC
>VMDO01007286.1:0-10543 GCA_007922755.1 Pedetes capensis
CAAAAAAAAAAAAAAAAAAAAAAAAATGGTGCATTGGTTTTTGTTTGTTGCTTGGTTGGTTGGTTTGGGGGTGGGGGTAGAGGATTGCTGGGTTTTTCTCCCAAGCCTGCAGCACCTGGTGTTCCCAGGCAGTCTCCCATCCAAGTACTAACCAGGCCTGACCCTGCTTAGCTTCCGAGATCTGACAGGATCGGATGCCACAGGGCTACGGCTGCAGGCAGTCAATACTAGGCAGGAGAACAGGTTGTTAAAAGAGAGACAACTGTGGTGGGGCTACCAGAGAAAACTTCTGAGGTTGTGACATTGAAGCAGAGAAGGAAGAATGGCACGATCCAGCCTGGCAGTAAACAAGAGGGAAGAACTTTCCAGGCAGAGAACAGAAGAGGCAAAAACCAAAAGGCAGGAAAGCACTTGGGCTGTTTAGGGAGTGCCAGGACATCAGTAGGCAAGCGTGTCTTGCCGAGGGCAAATGGAATGGGAGGAGGCTGGAGAGGGGCCAGACCAACAAGGGGCTCCCCTGCCCGCCTGCCCTGCTCCCAGGCATCACGATCCTGCCTCGCCAGTTTCCACTGCCTACGATCGACTGCCTCGGAAATTTTTTCCAGTGTTAGAGTTGTTTACAAAGACAGAGCTTGTCTGGGTACATCGTGGCCTGAAGCCTCCAATGTTGTTTCTGACAATGAAGTGAGATAATGTGTGTAAACTGTGCGGTGCAGTTCCTGGAATGTAGGTAGCACTTAGTTTTAAAAAATAGGTAAGATATTTTGAAAGAATGAGTGAACAGATATTGAGATCTGTAGTGCTCCATGCCAATAACCACGATGAATCGTGATTTTGCATCTTTTGGGGTTGTTTTACCATGCTGGGGATTGAACCCGGAGCTTTGCCTATGCTAAACACATGCTCCACCTCTGAGCCACACCCCTAGACATCTTTTATTTCCCTTCAAAGAACTGATTTGTCAATACAGAGAAAGAGAATGGAGCAAATGTCTCTTAAACACAGAGTGCTAACTTACGTGCAGTTCAAGTGATCTTGAGGACAGCGCCCCACATGGCTTGTGTCCTCTGTCCTTATTTAGGACTCTTAGAAGCCGTAGGAAGGAGCCTGCACCAACTCTTAGTCCAGCCTCTTTCCAGCATTGTGGAAGGGACTGCTCATCATGTGGCAGAGCCCTGGGCTCGCCTTCGCCACTTAGACAGAGCCCAGGGAGAAGCCCTCCCCAAGAGGGCCCACAGTGAACCCATTTAATCTCTGCAATCATTACAACCCCCACGTGTCTGTCAGCTTGTCATGCCATGGGGGCTTGAGTGTTGCTGTGATGCTGAAAGCTATGCCACCAATATCTCAGATACCAGCAGGGCCACCCATGGTGGACAGGTTTTAGTTGAGTTTCCAGACTAAGGCACACTAAGGAGAAGGACCTGGCAGCCCACTCCCGAAACAATTAGTCATCGACAACCCTACGAATAGCAGAGAAGCACTGTCAAATACAGCACTGCAAAATGAGTCCCCCAGGCTGGAAGGCATTCAAGAAACCACTAGAGAAGAGTTACCTCCTCAAAGTAGAGTCAATCTTAATGAAGAGAATGGAGTAAAGCCCCTGGGACCTCATTTTGCTGATATGGCACAACTCAAAATAAGAAGAAACTTAATGTCTGCAACAATGGGCCCAAACATAAAAAGTTCATGTGTATACCACGGTGTTGGGTTGTGTTTTGTTCTGCTGTACATAAAGTCGCTATGAGTTGGACCCAACTCAGGGGCACCCAACAACAACAATCACTACAAAGAAAGTCAAAGGTGGTCCATTACTGCAGCAGGGAAGACTTCCCTGCCCGTCCCTCCTCCCCACAGGGACCAGGTCCCTCTGCTCCATGCCCACTGAGTCTTGCCTTAGCATCCATGCCAGGTTGGCCACCCTCTACTGAATTGTTTGTCCCTGTATCTGTCTCTGCCACAGACTGTGCCTCACTCTGTTTTTAGGCAGCACCTGGGCGACATTTTGTTTCCAGATTTGCTTAAGGACAAGTCTCAATAGTAAGTTTACCTGCACTAATTAACCCACCTTTTTTTGCACTAAAGACCACGGTCCTGAGGCTTCCATCTTGAATAGCCTTCACACCCCATTCAAGTGCAATGTCCTTCCAATTTCCTAAAGTGTGACCTGGCTTAAAGTGTAGCTTGGCCCATCGGACAGTCCCACACTGGGCTTCTCAGACTTACATTTTCTGTGAAAGCAGGTAGGCCTTCCCTCCAGGGACACCCCCTCAGAGACTTTAGGTATTCATCCCTGGGGGGAACCCCAAAAGCAATAACAGGAGGCTCACAATTCCGGAAGTCTTCGTCAAGACAGTCTGTGATGGCACAGAATATTTTCCATTTTCAAAGGAAGCATAGCAATTCCCGACATCACATGGACACTACGCAAATTATTAGCCATAGTTCAGAACATCCAGATAAAATCACACGTTCCTTTCAACAACACCCTATGGAAAGCAGGAGGTTTGGGTGCTGATTGGGCTACGAAGTAAGCACCATGTGAAAATCACTGAGAGATTTCTGTGATGGTGTCCAGTGGTTTGGGAAGTTGTGCAGTGCCCAACAGGTACACACATCCCCTTAGAAAGTACCTGTAGCTCTTTGGGAATGAAATAATATTATGTATATAGGGGTGGGTGGTTTTTTCAATAGTTTCCAAATTGTTAGGACATCAATACTTATGAAGTTAGTTAGCTCCCGCTCCTTAATAAATGAAACTGATATTTCTTTTGGCCTAGATATGCATGAAAAAAAATTCCCGAGTCCTGTCGCGTGAATTGGGAAAGTTCAGGAAAGATTGTGTCAGGGTTGTTGTTGTTGTTAGGTGCCATCGAGTCATGTCCGACTCATAGTGATCCTTATAGGGTTTTCAATGGCTGATTGTTTCGGGGGAATGGATTGCCATGTCCTTCTCCCGTTTTTGTGGTGCTGGGAATCAAACCCAGGACCTCAGAGACTGCAGAGCAGCTCTCTACCAACTGAGCTAAATCCCAGCCCAAGGTAGAGAGCATGCTTTGGCACATGTTGTTGTTGTTGTTAGGTGCCGTGGAATCAAGTCTGACTCATATCGACCCTGATAGGGTTTTCCATGGCTGACTATCTTGGAATTGCCTTGGGAGTGGGTTGCCATGTCCTTCTCCCATTTTGGGTGCTGGGAATCAAACTCAGGACCTCAGAGACTACAGATCAGTGCTCTACCAACTGAGCTAAATCCCAGCCCCCCTAAGGGTTTTTACAACTCCTATTTATCTCTTCTAAGCTTTTCATGCTCAGCTGAAGAACTAATTCTGAGCTAAACTGTGAACATGACCTGCCAATAATGTGGTTCCCACAGAACCTATCCTTAGTCCTGCCTTTTGAGTCTGGGGCAATAAGATTTGTTAACCTTAGTAAATACTAAGTGGTAAGCAGATTCGGCCTATCTCTCTCTACCCCAGCTAGCTAGCTTCTTAATGAGCTGATGCGACCTTGGAATGAGCTGGATACATGCCTTCCCATTATAAAAACAGAAAAACAAGTCTCCATTTGTGTTCTGGAGTTAGGGTTTTATTATCTCGAGCAAGGAGTGGCTGGACTGTCCAGTGGACCTGCCAGCTCCTTACTGCCAGAAAGACCACAGAGCCAGTGTTGCAAGCCATGGTTATTATTTTTGGTAGACGTCCTCCCTACTTTCAGCTGATTCGTCAATTAACCGGGGTCAGTAAACTACCTCATGTCGTTATCTCTATATTACAAAAACAAGCGCATCTCGCCAGACCAGGAAGGCACATGCGCCAAGCTTTCTTTGGAGACAGGCTAGGGCTAGATTTGGCCAGGGTGGGAAGTGAACTTCAGTTGGGCTTACGCATCCATCTCTGAGCCGGGGTTGGTTCCAAACCATTTTCTGGGAAGGATCTGGACCCTGTTCTCTGTGTTCATCTCACAGAGGACATGGATTGTGCCCATTTCAGGCACAATCAGGCAGGAATCCCCTCATTTCCATAGGAAGATGTTACGGCTCAGTTTTCCCTTGTTGTTGTTAGGTGCCCTCGAGTCGGTATCCAACTCATAGCAACCTTCATAGGGTTTGCAATGGCTAACTGTTTCGGGATTTCCTTGGGAGTGGATTGCCAGGTCCTTCTCCCATTTTTGCAGTGCTGGGAATTGAACTCGGGACCTCAGAGACTGCAGCTCAGTGCTCTACCAACTGAGCTAAATCCCAGCCCCAGTTTTGCCTTAAGTCTCGTGAATCTCTTTCAGCCTCTGTCTCAAGCCTATTGCCCCTCTCCTTTCCCTTTGCCTCAGCTCCCTTCCCCTAGCAATCTCCACAAATGGCTCCTTCATTCATTCTTTCAGCAAATACAGACTGAGTACCAACTGTGTGTCAAGCCTACTGTGCACCAGGTAGTTGGAGAGCCTGCACTGTGGGGTCATCTGGGCTAAGAACTAAAGAAACCAACCATGGGCAGATATTCGGCAAGATTGCTCCAAGTAGAGGGAGTGAGAAATGCAAAGGCACTGAGGCAGGGACAGGTTTAAAGTGCAAAGGGAAGATGATTAGAAAGCAGGTGGTCTAGGGTCATGTTTTGCAACCTGGGCTGTCCCACTTGCCTGCAGAACTTCAAAAAACAGTGATGCATTGGCCCATCTCCAAATGCTTTAGAAATCAGCTCAACCTTTGGCCTGGACAAGAGGAATTTAAAACGAGGTGATTGTAGTGATCGAATAAGAAATGGTAGTAGCTTCCACCAGGGTGGTGTCAGTGGAGATGGTAATGTCTCTTCCTCTGTCACTTACCCCCATGTAGGGTTTTAAGCAGCTCAATGTTGATCTTTTTCTTCCACCCCCCACCTGTGGTCCCCAGGAAGCTTTGAATTCTGAGTTTGGATAAACTGGTATGCAGGCCAATCCTAAGGGCTGGAATGCACCCCTGCAAATGGCCTGGGAGGGGTCAGCTCCAGTCCACCAACCCCTATTCCAGCCCCTAGGGTAGAACACACCACTTCTGCTAAACATCCCTGTGATGCTCTTCCTGGCCCATTAGGAGAGCAGAGGGGCCAACACCCTTTGTTCTGAACAAACCACGATCTCTAGCCAGGTGCGGCAGTGCCTGCCTATAATCCCAGTGGCTCGGGAGGTGAAGGCAAGAGGATCACAAGTTCGACACCAGAGGCAGTCTGCGTAACTTAGTTAGACCCTGTCTCAAAAAGTAAAAAAATGGGCTGGGGGTGCAGCTCAGTGGTCCAGCACTTGCAGAGCATGGAAGCGTGAGGCCCTGGGTTCAACCCTCAGTACCACAAGGAAGAAAAAAAAAACCACCATCTAAAAATCTCTGATCTCCAGCAACGTGACCTTGTTATGTCCACATGAGTGAGTCTGCCACTTCTTGGCAATGGCAGTCTCTGTCCCAGCACGCTGGGAGGTGGCATCTCCGTATTCTTGCTTCAGCTGAAACTGAAACAGGACAGCATCCATTTTACACCCCCTTCCATTAGCATTTTCATAGACTATTTCCAAAAGAGTACAAAGAAATCGTAACACCCGGAGGTAACTTGGGGTTGAGCATAGGAGAGAGGTTTTTCTTTTTCCCCAGATTTCCTTTTATATCTTGGACCTTTCCAGCCATGTATATATATTATTTTTTCAAATATATTGGTTAGCCTTTTGTTGTTGTGACTAAAATACCTGTTATGGGAGGAAGGATGTGATTTAGCTCATGGTTTCAGAGGGTTCCCTCCACGGTCTCGTGGTCCCATGTGCTTGGGTAGAACAATGTGGTGGTGGAAGCATGTGGCAGACAAGGTTCTCAACTCATGGTGGACAAGAAGCAGAAAAAAGGGAGGAGCCATGGAAAGATATAGCCCTCAAAGACACACTCCCAATGACCTACTTCCTCTGACTAGATCCCACCTCCTACCTTTTATCTCCTTCCAATGGTGCCATCAAATTATGAACCCATCAAAGGATTAATATGTTCATTAGGTCAGATCCCTCGTGACCTAATCATCTCTGGAAATACCATCACAGACACAACCAGAAGTGTGCCTTACTGATCTCCTAGGCATTTCTTCATCCAATCAAGTTGACCATCAAAATTAACCATCACATCAATTTAAAAAATAAAGCATAAAACATGGATCAAACTAGGTGTGCATTGGGTTTCATTGTATCAGCCCTTTGTCAGCTGCTTTCTTTGAATCATGCTTTAAGGAAAGGACCTGAGGATGGGAAGTGCTATGGACTGAATTTTATGAAATCAGTTTATGTACACTGAAAATTCATGTGATAAAGCCCTCACCCCAGTGTGATGGCATTTGGAGATGGTGCCTCTGGAAAATTTAAATGAGGTGAGCAGGGTAGGAATTTCATGATGGGCTTGCATCCTTATAGGAAGAGACACCAGAGATTTCAGCCTCAAGAGCTATGAGAACAAGTGTCTGCCATCTAAGCCACCCAGTCTCTGGTATTTTGTTATGGCAATTGGAACAAATTAACAGGAGCCTACACTAAAAGTGTAAGACCCATGCGATCATTGGGGAGCATTGTTATGACTGACATTAGGTATGGGTCATGGTAGCCTCCCCAGGAGGTGCTTGGGGGAATGGTATGCTGCTTTTATGGCAGGAACGCTTGTGATTCTCCTACCCCCTTTCCTCTTAGAGAAACTGAATCTTGTTACTGACCAAAGTTTCCCTTTTGTCAGTGGACACATGAAAAGGGGGGCCACATCCACAGCCAAACATTACCGTGTTGTTGTTACATGTCATCAAGTCGAGTCTGACTCATAGCAACCCTCTGAACCGAACCCTCCCTGATTATTACCATATGCATTACCTTGTGCTGTTTAGATCTCATTCTCAGTACAATTTTACATTCTTACTCCTGATTGTCTTTCTCCCTTAGTCCTGCTTGGTTTTAACCTTTTATTACGGAAATCTTCAAATATACAGAAAAGAAGAAAAAATGGTAAAGGGAAGCCCATGTACCAATTACTTAATCCTTATCCACTGATGATGGCCAATTCTGTGTTACATACACCCCCCACACTGCCTCTCAAACACCAGGTCTTTTTTTCACTTTCAAAAAATGAGATCTGACCCTCAGCTAATTCACCCTTCTCAAGCATGCAATTCACTGGCTTTTTAGTATGTTCACAAGGTGGAGCCATGACCACCACAGAATCCCAAGGCATTTCCATCACCCCTGGGATTTAGCTCAGTTGGTAGAGTGCTGCGCTGCTGTCTCTGAGGTCCCGAGTTCAATTCCCAGACACCACAAAAATGGGAGAAGGGCCTGGCAATCCACTCCCAAGGCAATCCCGAAACAGTCAGCCATTGAAAACCCTATGAGGGTCGCTATGAGTCGGATACCAACTCAACGGCACCTAACAACAACAACAACAACATGCCCACTGCCAGTCACTGCCCAACCCCCTTCCTCTCAGTTCTCTCCTCTACTTTCCGTCTCTATGAGTCACCAGATTTTTTTAAAGTGAATTCAAGATATCACATCATTTCATCCAGAAATATTTTAGAATGTATTTCTAACACATAGAGAAAAAAATTGGGGGGGGACAGGGTCTCACTATGTAGCCTCCAACTCACAATCTTCCTGCCTCAGCCTCTCAAGTATTATAATTACAGGCATACCACACCGTGCCCAGCTTTAAAGACTTCTTTTTTTCTATAATATAGCCAAATACCATTATTGCACCTAAAAACTTAATAATTCTTTAATGTTGCCTGCAGCCATACCACTGTGGTGTCAGATCTCGGAAGCTAAGCAGGGTCAAGCCTGGTTAGTATTTGGATGGGAGACCACCTGGGAACACCAGCTGTAGGCTTGGGAGAAGGACCTGGCAACCCAATGCAAAAAAAAAAAAAAAAAAAAAATCAGCCATTGAAAACCCTATGAATAGCAGAGAAACCAACAATAGTGTTTTCTCTGTTGTACATAGGGTCGCTATGGTTCAGACACGATTTGAGGGCACCTAACAACAAAACAATATACAATGCTCAGAAGGCTCTTGATAATTGATCTGTTATCACTGTATTCAAACAATACCTGTAGATTCACATGTGTACTGTGACATAAGTGTCTTTGGATCTGTAGCAATTCTGCTCCCTCTGGTTTTCTTTTTCTTTTTCCCTTGTCGTTTACTAATTGGGTAAAAATCAGTCCATATTTTTTTCCTTGCCATTTATTTACTGGGGAGAAAACAGGTAAATATTGTTTTTTGTAGACTTTCCCACATTCCAAGTTGACCCATGGCTGCTCCATGATGTCCGTCCCCCACCCCCATTTCCTGTCGGCTGGTAGATCCTGAGGCGCGATCTGATTCCGGTTCTGAGAACACTCCCTGAATGGGAGCAGGGATTCTCTTGCCTCTTGTCTGGAGGCCCAGCCCCTCTTGACGAACTCTCTTTTGACAATGAGAGTGATCTCTGAGTTCAGGTGTTGTTTGCCTGACTCACACATCAGGAAGCTCCCCATCAGCCCTTCCCCAACGGTCTCGGCATTGATCATCATCACCTGGCTCCATGATCACTCAGGGCCGCCAAAGGCTGACGTTCTCATTCTCTTACTCTTGCACGTATTAGCTGAAATGTATCTAAAAAGAAGGACATTTCCTCATCCCCTTCTTTATCCACTTTCACAATAATGAGATGGTGTCATAGCCATTCTCCAAAGGTGACAAGGAGCTTAAGCCATGGATTATTAACAGTTTGATATATTTCAATCCATTGACGTCATCATTCTTTCTGCCACTCAGATTATCCCATCTTTGGCTAAGAAGAGCCCTTCAAGTTGGTTCATAATTTGTGTGTGTGTGTGTGTGTGTGTGTGTGTGTGTGTGTGTGTGTGTGTGTGTGTTACTGGGGGTTGAACCCAGGGCCTCACGCCTGCATGCTTTGCAAGTGCTGGACCACTGAGCTGCACCCCCAACCCATTTCTTAACTTTTTGAGACAGCGTCTCCCTAAATTACACAGACTGCCTCTGGTCTCGAACTTGGGATCCTCCTGCCTCTGCCTCCTGAGCTGCTGGCATTACAGGTGTGCGCCACCGCGCCCAGCTGATTCATACTCTTGACATGGCAGCTTCCCTCTTTCCACCACAAAGAGAGGCTCTCAGCTCTTGCACATTTCCTACCTCAAACCTGGGATCATCCATTCTGCCTAGGAGCCTAGTTCCCTTCAGCACAATAACAGTTTTCTGGGACCACAGTCTCCGTGCTAGATATGTTCATTGCTATTTTACATGCCAATGCTTCTGGGTGCTTCTGGTGAACCTAGGAGAAAATACTTAAATATTTTAAGAGAAAAATACATTATAAATCCATATTGATATTTTGAATTCAAATTTTACATAAGAGAGATTTAACTTAATTTCTTTGATTTTTGAATTATGTGCCTTTTCTCTCACACTGAAAAATCGTGACTCTTGTGGTTGGGAGTGTAGTTTGGTGGTGGAGCTCTTGGCTAGCGCATGAGGCCTTTGCTCAATCTCCAGCACCATAAATAAATACAGCTTGGCTACTATTAACATTAACATTGTTTTTTTGTTATCAGGTACCGTCAAGTCAAGACCCACTCAGAGCAACCCTGTGTACAGCAAAACAAACACTACCCAACCCTTTGCTGTTCCCAGCACTACGCCTATGCTTCTCTGCTATTCATAGGGTTTTCCATGGCTAATTGTTTGAGGAGTGGATTGCCATGTCCTTCTCCAGTTCTTGTGGTGCTAGGGATTTAACCCGGGGCCTCAGAGAGTGCAGAGCAGCACTCGACCAACTGAACTCAACCCCAGTCCAACATTAACATCACTACTATTATAATGGGTTTTTGCAGTACTAGGTGTTTAACTCCAAGCCTCGCATATGCTTTGCAAGTGCTGTACCATAGAACTGCACCCCAGCCAATTTTTTATTTATTTTTTTTAATTTGGACATTTGCTAAATTCTGCAGGCTGGCTCTGGCCTCGAACTCACGATCCTCCTGCCTCAGACTCCCGAGTCTCTGGGATTACAGGTGTGCTCCATGGCACCTGGCTGGAAGCTTATTTCAAATCCACATCCATCTCTGCCACTGATGATAATGGTTTTTAAATAGCCAACACCTTTTTATTACCAGTATGAATCCTTGAGATACATATATAACATACACATATATATGCAGAGAGTGCCAAAAATGTATACACCTTAGCTGTGCTAAAACTAAAATTATTTCTGGGCACAGTGGCTTACGCCTGTAATCCCAGCAGGAAGACTGCAAGTTCAAGGCCAGAGGTAACCTGCGTAATTTAGTAAGATCCTATCTCAACATAAAACGTAAAAAATGGGCTGGAGGTATAGCCTAGTGGTACAGCACTTGCGAAGCATATATGAGACCCTGACTTCAACCCCCAGTACTACAAAAAAGAAAAATTAAAATTGTAATCCTCAATATATACTAATAACAAGAGATGAATATAAGTCATATTTAACTTCTACAATTATAAGGGCCTGCAGTGGTAGCCCTGTGT
>VMDO01007286.1:10643-91718 GCA_007922755.1 Pedetes capensis
TCGGAAGCTAAGCAGGGTCGGGCCTGGTTAGTACCTGGATGGGAGACCACCTGGGAACACCAGAAGCTGTAGGCTTGGGAGAAGGACCTGGCAACCCCCTCCCAAAAATCAATCTGCCATTGAAAACCCTATGAACAGTAGAGAAGCACTGACAATAGTGTTTCCCCTGTTGTACAGAGGGTCGCTATGAGTCGGATACCGACTCGATGGCACCTAACAACAACAACAACAACAACAACAATTATAAGAGACCATACTACACACCTCTACAGTAATTCAATTCAACTTCGAAAACAAATATGTACATAACATCTCTTAAAATATGGGTGCATTTTTTGGACACACCCAGTATATATATAATACACACACACACACACACACACACACACACACACACACACACACATATACACACAGAGTCACCTGAGCAGTTTTTTATTAAATCCATTGGATGACTTTCACTAGGGTTGTATAGTTACTCTTGTGTTGAGTTGGGGTTGCTTTTTTCTAGTTGAACAAATATTCATGGAACATATACCATATGTCAGTTATTGATTGTTTGGATATCTATATGTCATTCTCTTCTTTAACCATTTGACTGCCAATTTCAAATCAAAATATATGACAGTAAGCATTTTATTTCCAGAAACGCTTCATTACAATGAACAAAACATGATTAGCAAAATAATTGGAATGCATAGTATGAGTTTGTAAAATCCATTTTTCTACCACTTTCTTGCTTTTCTGTCAAATTCATACACACTCACTTTTTGATGTATTGTCCCAATGCTAATCAGAGAGTTAACCTGCTCCCAATAGGACCCGGTTCCAGATCCTTTCTAACTATTCTCAAAATGCTCTCATGTGGCAGTCTCAAACTCTGGGGCGCCCAGAATTACTCAACATATTTCAAATGTGGCTTCCCCAGCAGGGATCAGATAAGGCTGTGCCCTCCCTCTGTCTGTAACACATCTGGCATTTTATGGCCCCAGGACCTTTGTATTTGCTGTTCCTTGCCTTCATGGCTCACACCCTCCCTTCAACCAGGCCTTCACTCACACCCATCTCCTCCATCACCATCTGTGAGATTTCTCCTCCCACCCAGAATTCTTCACCCACCTCACCCTGCCTTATTTTTCTCCATAGTTTTTCTTCATCCTCTTTACACTATTATCTGTTTGCTGTCTTTCTTGCCTACCATTCCACTAGAAAGTCAGCTCTCAAGACCATTGCATATTTCTCTCCCCCTCCCTCCCTCCCTATCTCCCTCTCTCCCTCCGTCTGTCTGTCTCCCTCTCTCTCTCTCTCTCTCTCTCTCTCTCTCTCTCTCTCTCTCTCCCTCTCTCTCTCTCCTTCTCTCTCCCCTCTGTCCAGGGCCTTGTTCATGCTAGGCAAGTGCTCTAACACTGAGCCACATTCCCAGTCCATTTTTTATTTTTTGTTTTGAGACAGAGTCTTGCTAAGTGGAGCAGTCTGCCTCTGGTCTTGTGATCCTCCTGCCTTGGCCTCCTGAGTTTCTGGTATTACAGACATGCGCCACAGTACCTAGCCATTGCTATATTTTAAACATTATGTTAGTCTGCTCTTCATTACTGTAACAAAATACCTGATACAATCAACTTTAAAAGAGCAAAGATTTATTTGGGCTCACAGTGTTGGAGCTTTTAGTCCATGGTCAGTTGATCCTGTTGCTTTGGGGCCTGTGGTGAGGCAGCACATTATGTCAAAAAGACGTGTTGGAGAAAACTGCTCACCTTGTAGTGGTTAAAAAGCAAAGAGGGAAAGGAAAGGACTGGGGTCCCAAGATCCCCTTCTAAGGCACACCTCCAATGACCTAACAGCCTCCCACTAGGCCCCACCTTTTAAAGGTCCCACCACTTCCCAAAAGCGCCACAAGCTGGGGACCAAGCTTTAACACATAGACCCCTTGAGGGACATTACAGATCCAAGCATCTCTAATAGCACTTAGCTAATAAAAAGTAGGGCTGGGATTTAGCTCAGTTGGTAGAACGCCGCTCTGCAGTCTCTGAGGTCCCGAGTTCGATTCCCAGCACCACAAAAACAGGAGAAGGATGTGACAACCCACTCCCGAGGCAATCCCGAAACAATCAGCCAATGAAAACCCTATAAAGGGTCACTATGAGTTGGACACGACTCGATGGCACCTAACAACAACAACAATAAAAGGTACTCAACAAATTTGCTTAACAATTACATATATGTACCTAAGAAGAGTATTTCTGGGTATCCACAGCAATTGGTTCCATGACTCCATACAGATACCAAAATCCACAGATGCTCAAGTCCCTAAAGTAATAAAATGTTGTAGTATTTGCCTATCACCTACACATATCCTCCTGTATGCTTTAAATCACCTTTGTTCTTGTTAGGTACTATCAAGTCAGATCCAACTCATAGCAACCCTATTACTTATAATACCTAAGATAATGCGAATGCCTTGTAAAGAGTTGTTATATTCTATTTTTAGGGAATAATGGCAAGAAACAGTGTGTACATGTTTATTATGGATGCAATTTTTTCTAAGTATTTTCAACCCACAGTAGGTTAAAAGCAGGAATGCAGAATCCTTGGATGAGGAATGCCAATATTTTATTCATTATTTGTTAGTGTACAACTTGGTGGGTCTCATTATGATATTTCCATACATGCATTTCATTGCACATTGCTTATGTTTACCTCCCCCATTATCCTCTCATGACTCCCCCCTCCAGTGCCCCTTTAATGGTCCTGGGGTTTCATCCTCAGCCAATGTCTGGCGCCAGGGGAAATCTCAGTTACCCACATGAAAGAATGGAGGAGAGAGCTTGTGGGCGCCATGTGTCTAATCCATACTTCTGCCCCTGGTGACTTTCAGAAGGACCAGGACTTCTGTACCTTGTCTTCCTGGACCACACGGCACATGTGGCCAGCTACCTTGGAGATGTCTAGGGTCCCAATCTCCATTCTCCTCTACTTCCACAGTCATGGGACACCCTGACCTGGGAACATGGCCACTCAGACTAAATATGACACTTCCCCCTCTCCCTGGCACCTTTGTCTGTCCATGTGACCACATTTTGGTCAGTGGGGTGTGAGCCGAGGAGGGGGCTGAACTTCAGGGAAGGGAAGGGCTTTCTACTTCCCCATTGCCTCTTCCCTCTGGCTGGGATGTAGCCTGTCTTTGACATTTGGTTGAGGGATAGGTGATCTACAAGTAGAAGAGACCAGGACCTTGAAATCAAAGAAGTTTCACACTAGCATGGGCTGCTTTTACCTGGACCATTAGGGGAGAGAAAGTCCTAGCTCATTTAAGCCGTTTTAGTCCTTGCTAGAGTTGGTGGTGGTGTTAGGTGCCGCCAAGTCAGTATCTCAGTATCCGGCTCATAGCAACCCTACATACAGCAGGTGAAACACTATTGTCAGTGCTTCTCTGCTGTTCGTAGGGTTTTCAATGGTGGGTTGATTTTTGGGACTGGGTTGCCAGGTCCTTCTCCCACCTTGCTAGGGTGGGTGGACTTTCTCCCAGTTCTGATCCAAGCCCAAGAATGCTTTGTGCATTCTTTCACAGGGGGACAGAGGAGACCCACAATGGAAAATATGGATGCAGTGGTTTAATCAATGAACCAATGGTCAGCCCAGTCCCCTGGTGGGAACCTTCCTGCTCAGCCTGAGTCCCGGTGGCTTGGGGTCGGGGTGCTTGCCCTGTCCTCTCCAAGAGCCAGCTAATAATCAGATCTCTCTTTCATGGGGTCATTCAAAGTCTCAGGAGAGGACCAGCCCAATGTCCCTCACAGTTTATATTCTTCTCCTTACAGAGGGCCAGATTGTATCACACCTGGGCTCCATGAAACCTGGCCCTAGCCTGGCCCCACTGTGCCTGTCTCCCCATTAGTAGAGCTTCTTGGGGACACACATGCCTGGCATATTGCAAATGTTAAAATGTGTTCATGGGAATGAATTGAAGAAGATTAAATAAAGACTCACTCATAATTCAGAGAAGGGTAAGGGGAGTGAAGGGAAAATAAGACAGCTCAGAATAGGAAGAGAAGTGTGTCTTGGGGAGACTTCTTTTTTTATAAAGTGCTTTACTATACATGCCTGGGCTGGGTGCCACCCTGAGAGTTATGGCTTCTGTCACGAGTCCTGGGGAACTGAATGGCATCTGGGGCTCTAGAGAAGGGGGCTGGTGACCTGCATCCTGGTGGGCAGAGCTGGAGGGGACTCAGGCATGGACCTCAGGACAAGGATGGAAGGTGGATGAGGGGTGGGGAGGAGCTGGGGCAGGGAGCCTGGGCACTCGCGTTATTTACTCGCTAGAGAGCCTCCCGAGGGTTCATGGAGAGTAGCTGAAAGCAGGAAGCCCCAAACAAGCTGTGATTGAAGAGGACCCATGTGCTGCCCAGGGAGCTCAGATGGGGCCCTGTGAACTCAGACTGAAGCCCAGCCTCACGCCACACTGCCCCCCCTCACCTCATCCCTTCTCTGGCTCCTCTCTCTCCTCGCCTGCTCTCTCTCCACCTGGCTTTTCCTCTCCTGTGCTCCTCTGCCTCTCTCAGATCCCTTTCCTCTTTCTGTTAATATCACTCTCCCCCTTTTATCCCCTTCCTTTTCCCCATTTCTCTTGACCATCTTTCCCCAAGCTCCCCGTTTCTCCCCCTCTCTCCTTCAGCTTGTCTTGTCCACTTCTCAGCTTCCTGACTCTCTCCTCTGCCCCATCTCCTATGTCCCCCTCTGTCTCTCCCACCCACTTCCCCACTGATCGCCACTCCCTATGGCATGGGCCTCTGGTCTCCCGCTTTCCAGTTTGCCTTACCTGCCTCGTGTGTGCATGTGTATGGTGTGTGGGGGCATGTGCACGAGCATCTGTGCTCTGAACTGAAAGACAGGGAAGAGGAAGCGGGGACTCCGAGAGGCAGGGAAGGATCAGGATTTGACTCAGCATCTCCTGACTGGGATTCAGCTCAGAGGTCCCCTACGGAGACGAGGAATTGCAATGTGGGATGGGAAATTTGTCTACATCCTCAGTATCCTCAGTAGATGGTCCACCACATGCCTGATTATCTCCAACAAGAAGTACCCAGCTCGGTGGCACAGGCCTGTAATCCCAGTGACTTGGGAGGCAGAGGCAGGAGGATTTCGAAGTTGAGGCCAGAGGCAGCCTGAGTAACTTAATAAGATGCTGTCTCAAGATACAAAATAAAAGCCAGGTGGGGGTGGCACACACCTGTTATCCCAGCGGCTTGGGAGGCTGAGGCAGAAGGGTCACAAGTTTGAGACCAGAGACAGTGTGCATAATTTAGCGGGACCCTGTCTCAAAAAAAAGTTTTAAAAAATGGGGTGGGCATGCAGCTCAGTTGTCCAGTACTTGCAAAGCATGCAAGCTCAAGGACCTGGGTTCAACCCCCAGTACCACAAAAAGAAAAAAAAAGATACAAAATACAAAAGGGGCTAGGAGTGCAGCTCAATGGTAGAGCACTGAAAAAGTATGTGCGAAGCCCTGGGTTCAACTCCACAGTACCACAAAAAAAAAAAAAAAAAAAAAAAGGAAATGCCCCATCAGGCAAGGAGCTCCCTTCTCTCTAGGGAGCCTCTGCTCTGTTCCACTGTACATGATGCCAAGAATGAATGAATGATCCCAACAAATGGTATCAGCCATCTGTCTGTGTCTGGATGCCCTGCATCTACTTGAGCAGAAGGCAAAGTCAATTGGGAAGAAGAGTCAAGAAAGCAGATTATGATACAGTGAGTTATAGGAAATAGCAAATTTAATGCACCCCACAAAGTAGAAGAGCACATAGATTCACATGCTCAACTCTCGGCTACAAAGCCATCTGAAATCATTCTCTACGCCTAAGCCACCTTTTCCTCTGACTTAATCTTGTTGTGCTAGGCACATTTGCTTGGTTTCAGAGTCAAAGTTATGAATGCCGGGCACACGTTAAGAAGTCCAGCTTCCATTCTTCATGCCTCCGCTCTATAAGCAGCTGTTCACATTTGTTTGTGGTTTATCCTACCTCTGCATTTTTAAGCTAGTCTCTATATTTCCCACCAAAAAAAAAAAGTCCTTGATAAAAGATGACATGGTGCGCACCATTCTGCACCCTACTTTTTCACTTCATAGCAGTGTATCGCTCACGCTACAGTTCTAGATAGGGGTCATTCCCTTTTAAAGGCTGCAAAATATTCCACTGTGTACAGGTACCACGATTGGTGTCACTGGTCCCCTGTTAATGAACAACAGCCAGCTATCAATGCCCGATCCTTGTGCCTGACTATTCCATATGGCTTCTTATCCCAAATATGCTTTCTTCTCAGAGGACTGTCCCAACACCTCTGCAGCTGTGTCCACTCACAGCCCCAGGCCTCCTGCCCCTTTTTCAGGGTCTCTGACTTCTCCCAGTTTTGAAAGGCATATGATGGAAGCTGTAAGCCTCTGGGCATGTAGCATAGTGTCCATGTGTTTACAGAAAAACCTCTTTGACAAACAGTGTGGGAATGAATAGCCTTGTGTACATGCCAGCTCCTATTTTTGCCACTGTATCTTTAGTATAAATTTTTAGAACTAGAATTGCAGTCACCCAACGTTCAATAGTACTCTATTGTATGTTCTGTGTCTTTGAAGTTCGCCATAAATCCTTTCTAGAACAAGTAGCCTACAAAAATATAAATACTTTAAAAACCTCATTTTGCATCCCTAGCATGTGGCCTGGACTAGGATTATAGCTCAGTTGCTAAAACACCACTCTGTAGTCTCTGAGGTCCCAGGTTCGATTCTCAGCACTGCACAAATGGGAAAAGGATACGACAATCCACTCCCAAAGTAATCCCGAAACAATCAGCCATTAAAAATCCTATGAGGGTCACTATAAGTTGGACATGACTCAAGGGCACCAACAACAAGCACGTGGTGCAGTATCTGGCACCTATCAAAAGTGCAATCATTTCAGAAAGGATAAAAGAATGAATGCATGAGTGAATCTGTTGTTGTTGTTAGGTGCCACCTTCGACTGCGCTCCAACTCATAGTGACCCTCCTAGGGTTTTCAATGGCTGAATGTTTCAGGATTGCTTCGCGAGTAGATTGCCACATCCTTCTCCCAGTTTTGCAGTGCTGGGGATCAAAGCTGGGTCCTCAGCAAGTGCAGAGCAGTGCTCTACCAACTGAGCTAAACAATAGCCATCTAATCTTCAGATGAATGGCTATTTGGCCATTGTTTATACATATTTAAATAACATCTAATAGGTTCTATAATTTCTACAATGAGCTGGAAACTAGACCTCAGATGTTGTTGTTGTTAGGTGCCATCGAGTCAGTATCCGACTCATAGGTTTCAATGGCTGACTGTTTTGGGATTGCCTTGAGAGTGGATTGCCAGGCCCTTCTCCCATTTTTGCGGTGCTGGGAATTGAACTGGGGTCCTCAGAGACTGCAGCGCAGCGCTCTACCAACTGAGCTAAATCCCAGCCAGACCTCAGAAGAGGAGTGGAATTTGAATGATAATACAGGAGATAGATTTGTAGCTCAATGAATAATTGTGTTGAAGTTTTTATTGATGGTTCAAAGTCAGCCAGGAACCACAGTTACCCAACTAAAGACAACCCACTTTTATCAAGCACTTAGTACGTACTAGACACTATGCTAGGTAGGCCCTTGGACAGTTACCATAATTTAATTAAAAATCATAATGATCCTGCAAAGTAGTTGTTGTTATCACACGTAAGAGAGAAGGAAAGTGAAGCTCAGAGAAGTAACTCAGAGATCCACTGAAACCATGAGGAACATAATGCTGAGAGGCTCGGTTCACAGGTTGGATGTCAGAACCAATGTTGGAAGATAGAAGGACAGAGGGAGACATGAGTGCTGACCACTAGCAAGGTACCTACCAGGGCTTCCTCTGGGATTAAAATACGTCACCCACTCAAGCCCAAGCTCAGGGGCAGGCGGATTATAAAGACCACATATTTGAAAATGACCTGGAGGTGTTATTTTAGGAAAGCTCCACATGGATCTTAGAAAAGCTAGGATCATATTAAGCTACAATAATAGAAGCAAGATAATTAATAGGCTCAAAGGTCCAGTTGGATAACAATAATAAATCTCTTGATCCCTATTATATTTCCAGCTTCCAGCACAGTTTGTGGAAGAACTACTCAGAAATAATCTGGATATAATGTGTGCTCATTATCTTCCCCCATTCTTTCAGGGGGTGCCTCTGACTCCCTCGCATTACCCCAGATATTAGCTGAGGATATTGGCTGAGGATAAAACCCTAGGAAAATTAAAGGGGCACTGGAGGGAGAGGGGTCATGAGAGGGTCATGGGGGAGAGGAACACAAGCAATGTACAGTGAAAATGCATGTATGGAAATGTCATCATGAGAGCCATTAAGTTGTACCCTAACAAATTACTAATGAAATAAGATTACTGGGGAAATAAATAAATATAAAAATAAAAGATAAAGAAATAAAGGTGCCAGGAAGGAGGAAAGGATAGTGCCATGGAAACCAAACCTCCAAGGGGCACCCCTTCCAGATGCTCCTGAGGACCACACCAGAATAAAGAACCAAGGAACTCAGCAGGATTCACCACTGAGGAGGTCAGATCAGTGTGAAGGAATGGAGGAACCAAAACCAGAGCATGAGCTGAGCGAGGGGCCATGAGGATGTAGAGTGGTGAGTCACTGAACACCAGGGTCCTGCATCAGATTAATCCAATGGATAGAGAATCAATGAGAAGCAAGGGACCAAAATTACATGGCGGCTCTAACAAAGACTAAAACAACAGTGGCTTCCACAAAATCAAAGTTTATTTCCCTCTCCTGTAAGAGTCAGAGCACCAGAGTGAAGCAACGAGAGGGGGCTCCACAATATCGGGGATCCACGTTGCTTCTACCCTACCACATGTGGTTTCTATCGCATGGCCCAAGATGGCTGCTCCTGCTCAAACCATCAAGTCCCGTTCCCAGCCACAGTGAAGAAAGAAAAGGGAAAAAGAAGATTCCCTTCATCTTCACAGCACCCCCAGAAGCTGCTCACATCATATCTACTCAGCTTTCTTTGGCCAGGACTTAGCGACCTGGCCACATCTATCTATAAGGGATGTGGGAACAAAGTCATCTTTCACTGGGAGGCCAGGTGTGCAGCTTACACTGGTGGGTTCTGTTGCTAAAGGAAGTAAGGCCAGCCAGCAGTCAGAGACTCAGAAGACCTAGGATAAAAGGAGGGGGCACACTGCTGCCCTCGTGGTGAGGAGGAGGAGGAGGGGGGGGGGAGGAGGGAGAGCTGATGAGCTGGAGAAAGGATAGAGGAGATGAGGCTCCTGCCTGGTCTCCATTATTTCCTCTGCAAAGTGGGCTGAGTGGCTGGGAGGCTGGCCTCGCCCAAGGCTGAGGAGAGAGAAGTCTGTCCTTCACGGTGGAACGGCAGGCTGAGCCTGCAGAGAGCCTGAGCTGGTTTGAAGGAAAGCTGTGTCTGACATCAGGGTTTAGCCCCAGTTCTGAGCTCAGCTGCCACTTGGCCTTGGACAGTCAGGGCATCTCTGTTTCTACATAGGTGGGATGGCCAGAGCCATCCCCAGCCTCACTGCCTCTGCCTCCCGGGTCGGTTTTGGGTCCCGAGGGGACACTTTGTAAGCTGCAAAGTGGGTGCAAACATGAGTCAGCAGCATCATGAGAGGATGGCATTGTTGGGGCTGAGACTCAGAGGGTGACAGGAAAGGGCTGGGAGAGGACAGGGAGGACCAGAGAGGAGGGGAAGGTGCCACCTGGGGACCAGCCCCACCCGGTCCCCCTACCCCTCCCACACACACCCCACCAGGGCCCCTGGGCTCTGCTCACATCTGGCCCAGGGTCACAGAGTCAGCAGTCTGCATGAGGGCGACAGGGGAGGTCACAGCTCTGGACCGGCAGGGTCCCCCTCCTCCAGCCAATGGGAGGGGGCAGCGCACCCAGCTGTCCACAGCTGCTGGGCGTCTTTACTATGTCTTGAGATCACTGTCACCCACCTTGGTCTCGTCTCCCGGCCTTGGCCTTGGGAGCTCCCCTGGGACCTCTCCCCGACCTTCAGACCACCACCCTGTGTTCCCGGCCTCCACGCAGGAAGCAGTGTGAGCTTCTCCCGTAGGCCTGTGGAGCAGCGAGCTGGCCTGCCCACACACTGCATGCACACAGTAGTGCCACACGCTGCAGAGCACACGCACCCACTGCAACACACACGCCACCCGCACGAATGATACCGCGCACATGCGACGCGCATCGAACGCTGGCAGACGCAGCGCACACATCCCTTCCCCTCTGCGCCACGCACGCATATCCCACAAAAGCCACGCACACACACGATGCTTAAGCACACGGCTCACGCACCAGGCACGCATGCGCACATGCGCCCACATGCATACATTCCCTTTTTTCTGACAGGTCTCTGCATCCCAGATCACAGTCCTCCCTTCCATCCTCTACACAGCTGCTTGAGCACTTCTTTGAAAATACGAATCAAGCCCCTTGCTCATTTAGACTCTTATCCCTCTTCTCTTGGCTTCCTAGCAGTTTGAGCGAAAATTCAAGCTCCGGATGAGACCTGTCCAGCCGTCTATGAGCTGTTCGCTGAGGCCCCCGCCTATCTATCCCCACCCTCCTGCCCCTGCCACCAGGCCAAATACCCGGCCCTTCTCCTGCCACCTTTGGCTTCCTTGAGCCCTCACTCCTCGCCCAAAGACCAGGCCCGCTGCACACACAGCGCAGCTGAACACCGTATTCATCCTTCCGAAGCCCATCAGAGCACCCAGTTCTCTAAAGGGCTGCTGGGTCCCCAGAGGAACTGCTTCCCTCCCTCTGTACCCTGCGCCTGTAGGCAGTGGGATGATTTTTCTCCTGCATCTGTGTGTGTCCCCTCCCCCAGCTAGGCAGGTGACCTTCTTTATATCCAGCACCCCATCCTGGTGTCTGCCGGGGCTCAGTGGAGTCTGGGTGGCTGGTGGCGCTCACTTCCTGTTCCTCCCACACAGATCAAAGTAGAAAACCAGCACGACTACCAGGACATCACCAGCGTGGTGGCCATGGCTAAAACCTACGCCACTACGGAGGCCTTCATCGACTCCAAGTATGACATCCGCATCCAGAAAATCGGATCCAACTACAAGGCGTACATGTGAGTCTTCGGGATAGGGCTGGGGGAGCAGGGAGCGAGGGGGGAGGAACAGAAGTTAGAGGGGTGTCCTGCCCTGTCTCATCCCCCCGGGCAGTGACTTCCCTCCCGTCATCATGACGCTCCCCTTCTGTGTCCTCTCCTGCCCTTCTCTGATCTGTGCCGCTGAGGGCTCATGCTATGGGACAGCTTATCCCAGGGTAGATCTCTCTACCTGAACAAAGCCTGCTCCTCCCAGAGAAAGAAAGAGGCCTGGCAGGTTATAGGGGAGCTGCAGGTACAGTACTATGTATGTCTTTGGAGTCAAGAATGAAAGAAACCGGCCGGGCGTGGTGGCGCACGCCTGTAATCCCAGCGGCTTGGGAAGCGGAGGCGGAAGGATCGCAAATTCGAGACCAGAGGCAGTCTGCGTAACTTAGCGAGACCCTATCTCAAAAAGTAAAAAATGGGCTGAGGGTGCAGCTCAGTGGTCCAGCACTTGCAGAGCATGCAGGCGCAAGGCCCTGGGTTTAACCCCCAATACCACAAAAAAAAAAAAAAAAAAAAAAAAAGAATGAAAGAAACCTGGGGCCAAATGAAAGAGGCGTTTGAATACCCTGCTGAGGGTTTGGGATTCTCTTTGGTTCTTTTCTGTGCAGAGAAGCAGTGTGATTCAATCAGTGTCTATGAAAAGATAAGTTGAGGCGGTGAGTTGCGAAGGGGCTTCTCCAGAACCCATAAGACCAGTTAGGAAGTTAACATCAGGTTTCTTGGGCTGCAAGCAACAGAAACCACAGCTGACTATTTCATGGGTTTCTTTCTGAAGGAAATTTACCATATTAGGAAATCATAGGCAACCAAAAACTTTAAAAAACAAACAAACAAAAACTTCACTAACCCCCCAACTTCAGAAATAGGAGGCTCCAGGGCAGGCCCAGGAATCTGAGTGTCCAGAAATAACAGATGATCATCATAGCATTGCCGCTAGGTAAGGAATCCGCCCTCATCATTTTCGGTGCTTATCTCGAGATTACAATTCCATGGAAACAGTGACAGTGTGTCCAACCTTGGTCATGTGCTTATTTGTCACAGAAAGGAAGAAAATCATTATGGAGAGTCCCAAGAAGAAGGCATGCAGTGTAGGCAGCTTTATTCCCCAGTGGAAACGGAGGGGCTCATCTAAAGGAAAAGGAATAGATGCCTAGCAGAAAAACGAAACAAAACAGCCCACCTACAGTTATGAGGAGGGGCCGCAAAGGATGAGCCCCACTGGGGCAGGGGCTGTGAGCCTCCGTGGGATTCTGGATTAGTGGGAGGGCTCATATCTGGAGAGGTCTTGTCTGTTCCTGGTCTCCCTGTCTCTCGCTTTGGAATGTTGCTGTTGGTTCCACTTGAAATGATGAGCCCCCCAGAGAGCCATGTGTTGTCCATTACCAAGCACATAGGGAGCACCAACTGTGTGGCTTCTTATTTGAGGACTGCCATGAATGGCCCTGCCTGCAGCCGTAGTCCTGTAGCATCCAATCCTGTCAGATCTCAGAAGCGCAGCAGGGTCAGGCCTGGTTAGTACAGATGGGAGACCACCTGGGAACACCAGGTACTGTAGGCTTGGGAGACGGACCCGGCAACCCACTCCCAAAAATCAATGTGCTATTGGAAACCCTATGAACAGCAGAGAAGCACTGACAATAGTGTTTCACTTGTTGTACATAAGGTTGCTATGAGTCGGATACCACTCAATGGCACCTGACAACAACAACAATGACTGGCCCTGGACAGTTGGAAAGTCGCTATATCCACATGCTTCTGTACACTGGAGCTTGTGCCCTAGGGTCAGGTGGACAAGCCACAGTCCGCAGGCCAAACCCTAATGCCACCTGCTCCTGGAAAGGAAGTCATGTTGATCAGAGCCTTGCATCTTGCATAGCCATTACTGTATCACCTCTGGTTGCCTTTGCACCACCTGCATTGCTTAGACCAGGGGCCAGCGAACTTTTGGTGTGAAGAACCAGGTGCTGATTTTAGACTCTGAGGCCCTTATAGTCTCTGATGCAACCACTGCACTCTGCCATTGCCAAGGAGCCTGGAGGAGATGCAGGTGGTTGATAGAGAAGGACATAGTCCCATCCCCTTCTCAAGGGGTTCTTTCTCTCCTGTCCTGTGACTCATCTCTAAAGCAGACCAGTGTCATCACGGCTCCCAGACATCTTCAGAGGTATAAGATCACCTACGCCCAGTCCCCTCTGATGAGGGGGCATTCCAAGAAGGTGGCTCAGTCCGTTTCCGGGGCCCCACCGCCCATCATGATATCATTTCCCTCCGCTCTTTATTGCTAGCGTTTCCACTTGACATTGACGGCACCTTGCCCCAGTTTCCTTTCTTGAGGATTACCTCATTGCTGCATTCTGCAGGCTGTGTCTCTCTGGCCTGAAAGCTCAAATGCGTCATTAGTAATAGCAATTCCTGGCCCCTGGGTTGGTCCAGCTCCAAGGCAGTGGGCTCATGTCAGACCTCAGTGAAGAATGCCCCCCCACCCCTGACCACTCAACCCTCTCTGGCCCATGTCCTACTCTGTGTGCTCCCTGCAAGTGGCACGTCACTCTTTCTAGGTTCTCTCAGCAGGCACAGCAAGAAAATAAATACGCACAGCCTTTCCCCCATATACACATCCATCTGTGCGGATTGCTCCGTGTATCCACCCACGTGTACATTAAGCTAAACGGAGTCACACTGATGTCTGTGACGTTCACCCAGGACCACGTGGCTCATGTAAGCCTCGCCTCGTGGCTTGTCCATGCCTCCCACTCCAGTAGAGGGAAACGTGCCCCCACCAACCACCATCCATGGACTGACTGTCTCCTGTCCATGTATAGTTTCCGCCTGTCCCCATAGCTCACTGGGAGACAACTTTGCCAGTTTCAGCATGCTGCTTATGGGACCCCAGTCTTACGGTCCCCCACTGCTCAGGCCAGTAGCTTCCCCTCCACTCCCTTTGTTGAGATTACACCACACACTTGTGCTATGGGCCAAATGTTTGTGTGCCCCAAATTCCCATTGAAATCCCAAGCCTGGAGGTGCTGGGATTAGGAAGAGGGTTCTTAGAGGGGGGATTAGATCATGAGGTCAGAGCCTTCATCTATGGGATTAGTGCAGTCATAAAGAGGTCCCAGAAAGACGCCTTTTCCACCTTTTCCACCACATGGAGACCCAGCAAGAAGGCACCCTCTAAGAACCAGAAAGTGGGTCCTCGCTATCACTGGAGCAGCAGACACCTTGATCTTGGACTTTCCTGCCTCTACAACTAGGAGAAATAAATTGGTATTGTTTATAAGTCACTCAGTTTATGGCATTTTGCTCTGGCAGTCCAAGCCAATGAAGGAAACTTATAACATAGGAAGATATTTTTGTCATAGTCTTCATCCCATCCTACATTCTGATGCCTGCAGCCATAGCCCTGTGGCATCTGATCCCGTCAGATATTGGAAGCTAAGCAGGGTCGGGCCTGGTTAGTACTTGGATAGGAGACCGCCTGGGAACACAAGGTGCTGTAGGCTTGGGAGAAGGACCCAGAAGCCCACTCCCAAAAATCCATCTACCATTGGAAACCCTGTGAATAGCAGAGAAGCACTGACAACAGTGTTTTACCTGTTGTACTTAGGGTCGCTATGAGTCAGATACCGACTCAACAGCACCTAAGAACAACAACAACATTCTGATGGAAACTTCACATTCGGGGCAAGGACAGGAGCTGCTTCCCTATATCTGTGATGGTCCCAATGGGTTCTGCATGGAGAGTCAAGGTTGAAAGGAGAGAATTTGTAAGAAATCGTTTGGCAACTTCTACCATTCAGGAGGAATAACAAGAATAACAATGCTATCTTCTTAGGATTTTGTAAGGCTGAAATGAGCCCTTGAACCCATGTCTTGCTTCCAGAAAGCATTCCTCGGAAATCAACCCTCACCTTCCTTCTCCTCTTGGACAGAACACTAGTTGGCTCCAATCCTTGGACTGCCTTCTTTACTTGTCTCCTCTTACTGAAAATAATAGTAGCACCCTCTGGACTAAGAGGTTTAGGGGAATATTTCTTTTCATTCACACAAGATTCTATAAGGATGGTACTACAATTATTCCCATTTTGTTATTGTTAGGGGCTGGCTGTCATGTCCGTGTACATAGCAACCATAGGTACCACAGACAAAACAGTATTGTCAGTGCTTCTCTGCTATTCATAGGGTTTTCAAAGGCTGGTTGTTTTTTAAGAGTGGGTTTCCTGGATCCTTCTCGAAAGCCTGCAGCACCTGGTGTTCCCAGGCGGTGTCCCATCCAAGTACTAACCAGGCCAGACTCTGCTTAGCTTCCGAGACCTGACGGGATGCAATGGTACAGTGGTACGGCTATAGGCATTCCCATTTTATCAATGAGGAAATAAAAGCTTAGAGATGTTTCCATTGTTATATTGCTACAAAATACTGGAACCAAAGGCCGGGAACAGTGGTGCACACCTGTAATCCCAGAGACTCCAGAGACGGAGGTAGGAGGATCACAGGCTCGAGGCCAGAGGCAGCCTGCATAACTTAGTCTCTGTCTCAAAATAAAAAGTTAAAAATGGGCTGAAGGTGCAGCTCAGTGGTACAGTGCTTGCAAAGCATGTGTGAGGCCCTGGGTTCAGCCCCTAGTACCACACACACAAAAAATAATGTAACCAAGATTTCCAGACAGAGATGACTGACTCAGTTATTTCCTCCCCTCACCACCATCCAGATTTCATGACCCCCAGTTCTATTCCTCCTCCAAGGCATATCCCAATGGCTACCTTTCAGGGTCAAATTAAGTGGCTGTGATTTCACCTTCACTTCTCCAGGGCTCATACATCCTGCTGCCCACGGCTGACCTTCCCATTCCTACCCTCTACTCTAAGGGGAGGGAGCAGCCTGCCAAGGGCATCCTCTCTGCGTGCTCAGACCAGTTCTCCCCCAGGAAATGGGAATTTGCCAAAGTGAATTGAATCGAACTGAGCTGAACTGAACTCGGCGGAACTGACATGGAGCCAATCAGTGGCGTGGCACTACCTAGTAGTTATGGCCCCTGTCACCAGAATCATCATCAGCATTCTTCCCTTTTAGGGACATGTTCTTATGTCAGTCCTTCTCCTCAGTTTATCCTCTGGTCTCCACCACACACCTTCCCACAGCTGTAAGACAAACAGCTGTCCCTTGCTATTTTGCCTAAATGCAGCCTCTCTGCTGGGTTCCACTATGCCCTTGATGATAGGTAGTTCATCTGGTTGACCCCCGCCCCAGCACACACAACCCCTCGCCCAGTCAGTATCCACAGGGCACCTATGGTGTGCCAGGTCCCAGCGGACCTTGGTATCCAGGAGACAGAGTATATCATGTCCTCTGCTTTTAGAGAAGACAGGACACTAAGCCTGTCATGACAGGAATGGTGAGCACTCCTGAGGAGAGTGTGGGGCTCAGGGTAGGGAAGTCCCCGCCTGTCAGGTGAACATGGCCTATAAGGAAGTTACACTCAGATGAAGCCTTAAGGATGTGCAAGACTTAGGAGGGTAAAGGTAGAGGCAAAGGTTGCCTGGGGCAAAGGGAAGAGTGCATGTGCCAGGCCTGACCCAGGGCACGAGCCATGGAAGGGAGGCTGGTCATTGCTGGAGCAGAACGAACTCCAGAAAAGGAACAGAGAAGAGTGGCGAGGCAAGCAGGGGCCACAAGCCCCTCCTGTTCTTCACCACCGAAGGGTAATCTCTCTAAGGATCATTTTCCTATATTTGGGGGCCTGTAAAACATTCCAGAGTCACCAAGGCTACACTGCCCTTGTTGTTGTTGTTAGGTGCCATCAAGTCGGTATCCAACTCATAGCAAACCTATGTACAACAGACAAAACACTATTGTCGTGCTTCTCTGCTATTCATAGGGTTTTCAATGGCTGATTGTTTTTTTGAGAGTGGGTTTCCAAGTCCTTCTCAGAAGCCTACAGCACCTGGTGTTCCAGCCAGTCTCCCATCCAAGTATTAATCAGGCCTGGCCCTGCTTAGCTTCTGAGATCTGATGCAATCAGACACCACAGTGGTATGGCTGCAGCACATTGCCATAATTTTCCTCAAAAATAAGAGGCCAAATGTGTCAGCTTTCAGTTACTATAACAAAATACCTGGCACAGTGGACTTAAAAGAGGAAAGGTTTATTTTGGCTTACAGTTTCAGAGACTTCAGTCTATGCTTACTTGGCTCCATTGCTTGGGTCTGTGGTGGTCCGGTACATCATGGTGGGAGCATGTGGCAGAAGAAGCTAGTCATATCATGGCAGCCAAGAAAAGAAACAGGAAGGGCCCAGGGTCCCAATATCCCCTCAAAGTCGTGCCCCAAGGACCCAACTTCCTTCCACTAGGCTGACTGCTTCAAGGTCCCACCACCTCCCAATAGCTGAGGATCAAGTCTTTAATACGTGGGCTTCTGGGGGTCACTCCAGATCCACACCACAGCACCAAGGTTTGGGGGATTTTATCTGATGATCAGCATTTTTTTAATCTTTTCAAAAGCAGGTGAGAAAACAATACATAAGATCTAACAAATAAATAAGGCAATCAGCACGAAGGGAAGGGAAAACAGAAAGATAAAGCTGAAGGCAGGGGGACGCCCCGAAGGCACTTGGGAAGGGAAGACAGGAAGATAAAGCTGAAGACAGGAGGATGCCCCCCACCACCACAGGCACATGCCCTAATGTGAGCCAGATATGTGAGAGAGCACCCCTACCAATCAAAGCAGAGAAAGCGAGCAGGTCAGTGACACGGGTCCCTAACACCCTCTCTTCCCACCCAGGAGAACCTCCATCTCTGGAAACTGGAAGGCTAACACGGGCTCTGCCATGCTGGAGCAGGTGGCCATGACGGAGAGGTAAGAGAGAGGACACGGGGGCAGAGGCACCAGGCGTGCTGGGAACGCTGAAAAGATGGCCCTCCCTGCTCCATCTGGCGCCTCCATCCACAGGGCACTTGCCTCAGCCGGTTCCCCTTTGCTGCCCCCAACAACCCACAGGGCAGGTATCAGCACAGCGTACTTCACACATGGGAGAAGCTCAGAGAAGGGAAGTAGCTTGCTCAGTGGCCCAGAGTTGATGAATGACAGAGGTAGGAATAGAAGCCCAGGAGTCCTTCCGGCCCTGCCCTGAGGGCCCAGAAGACAGCAGACAGCACTCCCCAGCCCCTTCTCTGCGCCACCAACAGGAGGCTGCAAGGAAGCACCCGCCCTAGGGCCAAGGGAAGCGGCAGTACGTTCCTTCCTGAGACCTCCTTCTCATCGCTGTAGGAACAGGGAGAGCCTGGCTCCCCAGGGCACATGAGTGGCTCCAGTGCACGCTGGCTGAAGGACTCACAGGTCCTTCCCCCTGTCACTACTGCCATGTGGCATCCTCACTTGAGGACCAGCCCAGGCACCTGCTCCCAGGGCCAGCCACACCATGCTCTTTCCCATACACCCAGGAGAAGGAGGTGGCAGCCCACTCCCAAAACCGCCATTAAAAACCCTATGAATAGCAGAGAAGCACTGTCAACTACAGTGCCAGCAAATGAGCCCCGCCCCCAAGTTGACCACTGCTTGCAAGTATGCTGTAGTAGTGCACAGAGCATGAGCATGGGCGTTGGGGTCCAAAAGCTCTGTTCAGTAAACATTTACTGAGTGCCTACTGCATGCAACATTTTGCTGAGCAGTAAAGAGGTCAAGGTAAAAAGACACAATCCTTCCCTCTAAGAACTCTCAATCAGTCGCAAGCAGCAGAACACAGAACAAATCGGTCTGTACTTCAAAGGATTGATTGGCTCTCACCGCTGAAAACTCAAGAGCACAGCTTCCTGTGAGGGCTGAGGATTCATTCTCTAACACTGCCACCTGAGCTGGGTTCTATGCGGCTTCACGGGCCATGCTTTCTCCTATGGAGGACCACACTGCCTTGGACTTAGATCCTCAGTGTCAAGTCCAACAGAAAGAAAATGTCTCCTTCCCAGTCAAAGAGGAGAACTGAGCCTTATTCACTGAGTGGCCAGGCTTGGATCACATGGTCATCCCTGAACCAATCGTTACGGCCAAGAAGGCTGCAATTCTGTGATTGGATGGACTTATGTCAGATGTTCCCTCCCCCCACCCCATATCCGCCGGAAGTTGGAGCAGGATCCTCCTCAACAGCAGCAATGACTGAGAGAGACTAGGGGAATGAGATACCAAGGGATGCTGAGATGAGCTTGTTCAGTGCCATCCAGTCAGATGCAACTCACAGCAACCCTGTGTGCAACAGAATGAAGCACTACCGAACACTCTGCCACGCACATGATCTTTTTATGTTTGAGCTCAGTGTGGCAGCCACTATGTTTCTTGTCATTTTGAGTCCCGCCACACCCGCAAAAAGGAGGTCCCAAGGGCTTTCCTCCATTCCTGTCATTAAAGAGAACTCTACTTTGAGGAGGCAACCCTTGCCCAGCTTTCTTTTTGAATGCCTTCCAACTTGGGGGGCTCCTTTTCTGACATGATTTGACAGTGCTTCTCTGCTATTCATAAGATTTTTAATGGCTGTTTAGGGAGTGGGCTGCCATGTCCTTCTCCCTAGTGTGCCTTAGTCTGGAAGCTCAGCTGAAACCCATCCACCATGGGTGGCCCTGCTGGTATCTGAAATACTGGTGACATAGCTTTCAGCATCACAGCTACATGCACGCCCCCACAGCACAACACGTTGAAGCAGGAAGAAACAACAGCTAAGGAAAGAGACAGTGACCGTGCAGTATGGTCAGAATAAACGTGAGCGCTGGGCGCTTGCAGTGGGCATACAGAGAAGGGGCGCCCTATGCAGACTCAGGAGGAGGAAGTCAAGGAAGACTTCTTGAAGGAGGGGGTCCAGAATCACATCCTAAAGACTGAGCAGGAGTCAAGAGAAGCTGGCCATGGTATCAGCTCTTTGTCACCTCTGTGATGAGCACCAACAGGGAGCCACTTATGGAGCTAGGCCCTGGGGGAAAAGGTAGCCAGGAAAAGGGTCATATGCCTTCCTTCATGGGACTTGTGGATCCAGGGCTTCCAGCTGAGGAAGCCGCAAGAATAAAAGTGACCTTTCCTAGCTGAGTGACCTTAAGTCTGCGGGCATCTTCAACTGTAAAATGAAGGCAATGACTCAAGTCCCAGCGCTTCTGTAAAGACTGAATATTCAAGAGGGGGCTCTGCAGCCCCTACTCCAACCCAGCCGGCAGCAGAGGGGAGCACCTTCCTTCCCAGCAAGCCCAAGGGGCAGCTGCTGCCTCCCATTGGGTGCCCATCCCCCTGCTCTGCTCAGCGCCAGGCCTCCAGGCCCAGCCACACAGGAACCTGCCATAGGAAGGGATCTGCCCAGGCCTAGCATTCTCTCCCCTTTTTGCAGTCCAGGGCAATACTCCAGGGCTCCCCAGTCCCATCCCCACAGCCCCCAAATCCCCAGGCGCCCATGTTCTCCAGCCTCTCCCACACGTCTCCATTCCGGCGTCCAGGCCTTGACCCTGGGCACCTCCCTGTGGGACGCAGCCTGCAGGCGACCCAGATGGTCGTCATTGGGAAAGAGCCTCCAGAAACCAGTCGCCTCGGGTCCTCTGTCTAGACTTCTACCTTCCCTCAAGAAGCGTCCTGACTCCTGAGTGGGTCACAGGCCACAGCTCTCCTCTAAGCATGGCGTGTCCCCGGAGTCAGCCACCAATGTGGAATATGGGGATCCTGACTAGGAAGCCCAGAGGACCCTTAGAACTCTGAGGATGTGTCTGCACAGCAGAGTCTCCTGGGAAGCTTTAGTTAAGAAAGTATAGAGACCAAGCCGGGTGCGGTGGCGCACGCCTATAATCCCAGCGGCTTGGGAGGCGGAGGCGGAAGGATCCCAAGTTTAAGACCAGAGACAGTCTGAATAACTTAGTGAGATGCTGTCTCAAAAAAAAAAAAAAAAAGGGGCTGAGGGTGCAGCTCATTGGTCCAGCACTTGCACAGCATGAAAGCGTGAGGCCCTGGGCTCAACCCCCAATACAGCAAGGAAAAAAAAAAGAAAAGAAAGAAAGAAAGTGTAGAGATCTGTCTCACATAGGGCGGAGCCCCGATCCGGGCCATTGATTTCCATGTTTGTTTCAATCTCTGGATGATTCCAGTTCACAAGCACAATCGGATCTGGTATCTCATTTTACAGATAAAGAAAGTGAAGCCCCAAGAGCGAGAGGCTGATCCAGAATTACTGAGGCCTGAGTAGCAGGAAGGCAGGTCCCGGGTGCCCCACGCTGGGTAAGAACAGGCAGCCCATATGTTCCAGATGAGAGGAAGCGTGGCTTGCTTGGGATCTGGACTCAGACAGGGTCTGGGGGTGGAAGCCACCCAGACACTTATTCATTTCTCTGCCCCTCAGTTTCCTCATCTGTAAAATGGGTTTAGGCCTCCCTGATTGAGTCGTGGTGGGATTAGAGAGAATGAGAAGTCACTAGATCCCAGGCACAGAATGGCACACAGTAGGAGCACAGTGGATGAGAGTACTGGTCGGGGGCCCAGGAGATCTAGGTGATCCTAGTTCCAATCCTGCCTTGTGGCATGACCTGGGCGAGCCATCTTCCCCCTCTGGGCCTCCGTGGGCCCTGGTAGAGGAGATGAGAGAGTTCGTTCTAAGAGCTCTTCGGCCCCCTCCTCATTCCAGGCCTCATGGCTCAGAGACACAAATAGATCTGAGAGCAGGCGTGCCCTGTGTGACCCTGGAGAGTGGGGAGAGGAGAAAGAACACTAACACAAAGTCCCCAGTGACTCCCCAGCCCAGCCCACAGGGGAAGCCAAGGGCAGGCCCTGAAGAGTTCAGCCGCCCCCTTGTTGCAGGGTCAAAGTCCAGCATTGAGATCTGTCCCCCCGCAAAGCAAACGGGCCTTGCAGCCATCAAGTGGCTGGGAAGGGAACAAAAGCAGCGGGTCCAGCGGGCCAGGCCCCTGGGCAGGGGGAGCAGCCTGCCAGGCTCCCTTGCCTGTCCCCCCAGGCTCAGGGAGAATGCGCCCTTTGTCCCCTGCAGGCAGGCTCTGGGCTGGCCCGGGCTCTGGGCTGAGAGCGTGGCCCAGAGGGATTTCTGGAGCCCTTCTGAGCAGCTTTCCCAAGGGAAAAGGGCTGTGGTGGCGGCCGGGCTTCCAAGATGGCTCCAGGTGGGGGCAGGGCAAGCTCCCTACCCTGCACCCCTGCAAAGCCAAGGGGGTCCTGGGGTGCGCAAGAAGTGGCCGGGGGGGTCTCTCTGAGATCTGACTCTCCTTTCTTCTTTCCCTGCTCCTTCCTCTTCCTGCTTCCCAGATCAATCAAACTCACTCACTCACACACATACACACACTCTCTCTGTCTCTTGTGTGTCTCTCTCAATCCCCCCCACCCCTCCTCTCCCTCCGCCACCCTCTCCCTCCTTCTCTCCCTGTGTCTCTCCATCTCTGTCTGGGAGCCTGCATGTCCCTGTCTCTCTCTGCCTGATTTTCTGGGCTGTCTCTCTGTCTCTCCAGGTCTCTGTCTCCACTCTTCTCTCTCCCCCTCCCCGCCCTCCCCTCCCTCCTCTCCATGCTCACTGACTGTCCGTCTGTCCATCTCTGCAGGTACAGGCTGTGGGTAGACAGCTGCTCAGAAATGTTCGGTGGCCTGGACATCTGTGCCGTCAAGGCCGTCCACAGCAAGGACGGCAGAGATTACATCATCGAGGTGAGTCACGGAGCATGAGGGCCCCCACCTGAGCCCGCCCTACCCACCAGGAAGGCTCCCAAGCTGGGCCCTAGGGTGGCCAGCAGCATCCTGGCTCCTGATCTGACATGCGCAGCCCCTGCCCCTGTGAGCCACGCCCAGAGGCATCTGCCAGCCACCCTCAGGCACTTCATCCCACCCGGGCTGCAGGAGAAGCCTTCATGCTCAGGGGCGAGGAACGAGGCCCCCACGGCTGGGAGTGGGCTTAACCACCTTCCCCAGCCTGCTAAGCCGAGACAGCAAGAGTCCGCCCCACAGGGCCTTGGCAGTGACCTTGGTGTCCAAGTGCGCGAAGGGTCCCCACTTCCCTTGTCACCATTGCAGAGAATCTATCATGTGTTCATTTAACAAGCATGGCTTCACTGGGTGAGGTGGCACATGCCTGTAATCCCAGCGGCTTGGGAGGCAGAGGCAGGAGGATCCCAAGTTCGAGGCCAGAGGCAGTCTGCGTAACTTAGCGAGACCCTGTCTCAAAAAGTGAAAAAAAAAAAAAAAAAGGTAAAAAAAATGTGCTAAGGGTACAGGTCAGTGGTCCAATACTTGCAAAGCATGCAAGCACGAGGCCCTGGGTTCAGCCCCAGTACTGCAAAAAAAATAAAATAAAATAAAATAAAATAAAATAAGCACGGCTTCTGGGGCTTCCATGGCCAAGGCTCAAGGTGGCCCTGGGACCCAGTGGTGGATAGGATGGGCATGGAGGCTGCAGGCTGGCAGAGAAGAAGGGTGACCGATGAGTCATGGCAGAGAGTGGAGTGTTCAGAAGGGAGACACAGTTGTGCAGGGCATGATGGGAGAGAAATCTAATTGCCAGAGGCAGGTTCACATGGGGGCTGGGGCCCAGAATCCCCCAGGAACCTCCATAGCCCGTGCATCTCCTAACCCCACAGCCTGCTCTCCCTGCACACTCCCCAGTTCTCAGGGTCCTGCGGTCTTAGTCCTCCTCTCCTCTGTTCATGAAACCTCCTGGGGGGGCCCCCTTCCCTCCCCCGGCCTTCTCTTGGGCTCCCCAGGGTGCGTGCGGGCCTCTTGCAGCTGCTTCTTCAGCGAGGTTCTCTCCGACCACAGGCCTGGGACAGCTGACGCCAGGCCAGGACACGTGTGGAGGGCCCGGCAGCCGCCCCTCCCCGGGTGTGGGTGGCTAATGGGAAGCACGTGGCCCTGTGACCACAGCAGCTGGCCGGCCTCCGGGCCCGCGTGTCTGCCCTGTTCCCAGCCACTAGGTGACTCAGTGGGCATTCCCACCACCCCAGGGAGGGGCTGCCTTGGAGGGGGGCAGGGGTCCAGGACGGTCTCACTCCTGCCCTTGGAAGGCCGAGGCTCTTGAGGGACCAGTCACGTGTCCTTGAGACCCCAGCCTCCTCTCAGTTCAACAACCCTTTCCCGTTGGGCTGCCCCATACCCAAGGTTTCCCAAGCGGCCCCTTCTCAGGGGAGGCGTAGAAGAGCCAGAGGCGGAAGTGCCTTATGGGGTCACTCTGGGAGCTTCAGACAAGGGGTGGGGCAACGCCACTCCTGCCAGCTCCTGCCACCCACTACCCCTCCTGCCTGGCATCTCCTCGAGGGGACCCCAGACATGAACCCGGCTTCGGCTCACACACAATCGCTCAGGTCTTCACTCCTGAGCCCCCATTCTGGGCGACAGGCCCCAAACCAGGGGAGCTGGACAGAGCAGTGGGCAGGAGAACAGCGGCCTCCCCCTGCCCAGCAAAGCCCCCTAGCCAGAGGTGCCTTCAGTCCCTGCTAGGAGCTAGGACAGTCCCCTCACTCTGTCCTGACAGGTCCTGCCTCTGCCTTTCCTCTGTGTTCACTCTGCGGAAGGAAAGTCACGAATACCCCTGTTCCTCAGCTCCAGACACTCAGGGTCACATTCAAGAAAAAAAAAAAAGTAGCCGGGCGCGGTGGTGCACGCCTGTAATCCCAGCAGCTCGGGAGGCGGAGGCAGGAGGATCGCAAGTTCGAGACCAGAGGCAGTCTGCGTAACTTAGTGAGACCCTGTCTCAAAAAAACAGTCAAAAAATGGGCTGAGGGTGCAGCTCAGTGGTCCAGCACTTGCAGAGCATGCAAGCGCAAGGCCCTGCGTCCAACCCCTAGTACCACCAAAAAAAAAAAAAAAAAAAAAGAAAAAAGAAAGTTAAAGTAGGGGGCTTGGACTTCAGCACACAAGGAAAAACTTCTCAAAAGTGTTCTAGGAAAAAGAAAAAGAAAACGATGGCTTTCAAAAGGAAAACGATGGCTTTTAAAAAGAAAAGGATGGCTTTTTTCTTTTTTCTCAGAAACATGGGTCTTGTCTCCCTGCCTTTGGGGTTTGGGGTGGGGTTAGGGGAAGCTTGTTGCTAGGAATAGAAAAGGTATTTTTCCCAGTAAGGAGGAAAAAAAGGCAGGAGAGATCCAAAAATACCACTTTCCTCAGCCACCTCCGTGGCGAGCGAAGCGCTCGTGTGACACACGTGTTCAGTGAAGAGCCACACAGCGAATTCCCCGGGGGAGAGGCCCTGGGGCTGGCCGGCCTCTCTGCCCTGTCCGGGGATGGCGTGGCTCACTGGAAAACAGGTTCCCGGGGAAGCTGAGTGTCCGCTTCATCTGACCCTGTACACTGTGGGGATTCTAAAGTCCTCGGCCTCAGGTTCCCTGTGGTGGCTGCTTTCTGCTGCAGAGAGTGTGAGGGACAAACAGGAACAGAAGGGGCAGGAAGCCAGGGTACAAGGGGGACAGATTCCGTGTCTATAGCTGTTTATAGAGATTCTCTGTGGGCTGAGCGCTGGGATCCCAGAGGGCCCAGACCCAGGCACAGTGCCCAGAGCTCACTTCAGGACCAACCTGGGACCTGCCAGAAACCACAGTCACATCCTTGAATCCTTTCCTTTGCAGCTTCCCAAGCACAGTAGGTCCTTTAGACTCGCGGCCCCTAAAGGTCCCAGCTGGCTTTTAGCAGCTGCTTCAAGCCCTCTCTGTACAGTCGAGAAAAAATAGGCCCATAGAGGAAAAGTGACTTGCTCACGGTCACACTGCAAGTCCCTAGCACAACACAGGCCCAGAACCCCAGGACCTTTGTCCAAGCTCTTAGCACAGAGAACTTCGCAGTGCCAATTTCCCTTATAACACAGAACTTGCCACTTCTTTCACCCTCCGTTTCTTCATTGTGGTGAGGGTAATAATGACACCTGCCTCAAGGGGCCATTCTAGGATTAATGGGAGATAGATCGTCCATACCCGGTGCTTAGAACAGTGCCTAGCACATAGTAAGTGCTCAGTAAAACAGAGCACCTATGGAGACCCTTATCACAATGAGCAGGGCTTAGTGCAAGCACCTCTCCTTCCTCCATTCAACAGATGTGTACTAAGGGCACAGCTGGTAGGAGGACACAGGCCACCCCTGACGTTTCGGGCTCACAGCACTGTGGATAATCTCTCCGATGGGCCACCAAGGGAGGACAGCGGGAACACAGATGTGAGGCGGCCCGTAGGAGTTTGTGCCGTTCTACGGGGTTTCCCAGGGGAAGGGTTAGCTAGGTCCCTGACAGATGAGGAGTCAGCTACGTAAGGAGTAGGCAGAGGGAATGCCAAGCATGGGGAGCCAGAGGACAGAGGACCTGGTGAGTCCAGAGGTGGGGGAAGGGGAGACAAGTCCGTGGGTTTGATGCGGCGAGGCAGGTGGACGCACACGGCTGGATTCCTACAGGGAGAAGGTGACAAAAACACAGGTATTTCACAGGTCTGCCTAGGCCTGACACTCCTTTAGGACCTTCGATGGCTCCCACGCCCCAGGAATCACCTGCCTCATCGGCCTCTGTAACCACAGGCAAGGCCCTTCCATCTCTGGGCCTCAGTTTCTCCATCTGTACAAAGAGCAGCCTGGACAAACACAATCTCACAGGACCTGCCCCAGCGGAGCACTTTGCTTCCTGTGAGACCAGCCCGGCTCCCTGAGGAATGAGCTCTGCTCCAGGCCTGTGTTCTGCCAGGGCCCCCAGAAC
This sequence comes from Pedetes capensis, assembly GCA_007922755.1. Classification (NCBI taxonomy): domain Eukaryota; kingdom Metazoa; phylum Chordata; class Mammalia; order Rodentia; family Pedetidae; genus Pedetes; species Pedetes capensis. The sequence continues at coordinate 37,487 of VMDO01007286.1, forward strand.
AATCCTTTCCTCTTCCTTCTTCTCTCTGAACCCTGGGTCACTTCCAGCCCATGTCGTTATTTTGTCATGACGGAGCCCCCACCTTTACTGTTTCCGGCTTTGCGGAAAGACTTGACCTTGGGCCAAAGGAGAGAAGGCCAGTCCCAACCCTTGGGAGGGAGCCGGAGTGGGAAAGGAGGGGGTGGAGACAGCTCCCCAAAGAAAAGTCCAGAAAAGGTCAGCAAATGCTCTCTAGCCCTCAGTCACGTTGCTGCAGTCCAGCATCCGTAGGCCGAATTGAACTGAATCCAGGGAATTGATTTGCACTCAACTGTAGAAAAAGGGACATCTCTGGGGCCCCTGTCCCAGCTGGAGGTTGCTTTGCATGGAGGACATCGCCATCTAGTGGTCACTTCTGTCCCGCGCCCTGAGCCAGCACCCCTTGTTAGGTGCCATCAAGTGAAGTCAGTCCAATCCATAGCAACCTATGTACAACAGAATGAAACACTCCCCGACACTGTGCCATGCCTGGCACTATTGTCAGTGCTTCTCTGCTATTCATAGGGTTTTCAGTGGCTGATTGTTTTGGGAGTGGGCTGCCGGGTCCTTCTCCCAAGCCTGCAGCACCTGGTGTTCCCAGGTGGTCTCCCATCCAGGTACTAACCAGGCCCGACCCTGCTTGGCTTCAGGCTGTGCTCCACCCGATGGCCAGGCCATCCTGGCATGGAGTCCCTCAGCCCTCCTCTCCCTCCCCCAGGTCATGGACAGCTCGATGCCCCTGATCGGCGAGCACGTGGAAGAGGACAGACAGTTGATGGCTGACCTTGTTGTCTCCAAAATGAGCCAGCTCCTGATGGCAGGGGGCACGGTGCCCTCCCCACTGAGACCCTGGGTAAGATTCTCAGGCACCAAGGATGTAATATCCCTGACGAGCGAGCGCCAGGCTGTCTGGAACGGGACCTTCCATGACCCAGGGGCAAGACACCAGGGAAGGAACCCACCCTGGAGAGAAGGGAGTGGGGTGGAGACGGTGGCAGGGCCTGGCCCAGAGGTGGATTGAGGCCTTCCAGGGCCCTCCTCCCCTCCTTCCTGGGGAGAAAACTCCTACCCCACTGGTCTTCAGCATCATGGGCAGACTATTGACACTTGTCATCTCTGTGCTCCCCAGCCTGGATCCGAGAGTAGGGAGTGGTGGCATGTGTGAGGGAATAGCTGTACCCACGTGGTCTTGGTGTGCTCCCAGGGCCCCAGTCAATGGAGACGATCATGTCCCTCGTTTTCTCATCCCTCAGCTCATCAGGCCCCCAGGAATTACCAGGTTTCTCTCCAAAGAATTCTCCAGCTCCCCAGCCCTCTAGGAGACAAGCCTCAATCCTGTCCCCACCCCCAGCCCTACAGAAACTCATCTCTGTTCATAGACATCAGAACAATGGGTAAAATTGAGGGGGAATTTTGGGGGCACTCAGGCAGCCTTCTATGTCTTCAGCTGGGTCGTGCCTGCACCAATGTATATGCACTTAAAAATCCACCATGCAATACACTCAGAAGCCATGCACCATTTATAGGTTTTATCCCAATGGTAAAACGATCTTTACAAAGCCTGGCCTTCCTACCCAGGAAGTAAATGGCAGCAGGGATAGCAACAGGCTTCCTTCCTCTTCTCCTGCTCTAGGCGCCGCAGACCAAGCCTGCCAAATCTCCAGGGCAAGGCCAGCTGGGGCCCCAGCTAGGACAGCCCCAGCCTCGCCCACCTCCCCAAGGTAAGACCCAGGACAGCCGCTGAGAAACCCCATCTCAGCTAGAATGTCGACCAACATGCATTGCGGGGTCCGTGTGTGGCTTCCAAAAGGCACTCTGGGAAAGCTCAACCTCATACCGCACCCACCGAGCATGCGCATGTGCTCCCTATGCAGAAGGAGTACCGCGAGGTTTGTCTCCCCTTAAGGTCAAGAAAACAGGAAAGGAAAAGAGAATGTCACTTTTTAAATGCATTTAGTGTGTGCCAGGCACAGTGCTGGGGACCTTCCCATCTATACGCTCATTTTTCTCCTTCTACCTACTCGACAGAGGAGACACCAGTATTTCCCTCTGCCCAAGGGGAGAGTTGAAGCTTTGCCCAGGGAAGCACAACAAGTAAATGGCAGGTTCACAATTCTGGCCTTTCAGACCTTCTAGAAAGTGTTTATTTCTAGCCACTAATGGTGGCTGATTATAGATTTGCGAGCCAAGCAGCTAGAGTGAGAAAGAAAGAAACCGAAAACATTATATACAACCCCATCCACCGAAATTCTTCAACAATATTCCAGCTCTACAACATAAACGCCACCATTTGTTGTTGTTAGGTGCCGTTGAGTTGTATCCAACTCATAGTGACCCTCATAGGGTTCTCAATGGCTGACTGTTTCAAGATTGCCTTGGGAGTGGATTGCCATGTCCTTCTCCCAGTTTTGTGGTGTTGGGAATTGAACTCGGGACCTCAGAGACTGCAAAGTAGCGCTCTACCAACTGAGCTAAATCCCAGCCACCATTTATTAGAGGGTGGATATGCTATGGATAATGAGCAGGGAGAAGAGTAGGAGATGAGCTGAGAGACTTTCTGGAGGAAGGACAGTGGCTGCAGGATTCTCCCCCACTGGCCTGGAAGAACATTCACCCTGAGAAGGCACCTCTCTTGCACAGAGCCGCGTGGGCACCCTCGCTGCTCTGGGCTAGCAGAGGCTTCGGAGCCAGTTGGCATGGAGAAGCCAAGGCGGGTGGTCTCCTTGCAGTCTTAGAAGAATCCACATAGAAACTTGTCAGAAAGAAGGCATTTCTACCAAGTCCTGGCCTTCCTAGTCACATTTATTAAGCGCCAGATTCATTGCTTCTTGGGAAGAATGGGCCTTGGGCCTCAAATGGCTTCCCCCCCCTTTGCCCCTCTCTCCCTTCTTTCCTTCCTTTCCTTCTTTCTTCTTTCCTCTCCTTCTTTATTACCATCACTTATTCAGTAGATTCCTTTACATTAGCTTACTTTTTCATTTGGGAGAAGGACCTGGCAACCTCCTCCCAAAAATCAATCTGCCGTTGAAAACCCTATGAACAGCAGAGAAGCACTGACAATAGTGTTTCCCCTGTTGTACAGAGGGTTGCTATGAGTCAGATACCAACTCGACGGCACCTAACAACAACAACAACAACTTTTTCATATAAATGAACTTTAACGTGGCTGTTTACCCCAATACACTCTACAATATATGCACGATTACCGAAATCATACTCAACCATGGACTAAACATTACTGCATTTGTCAAAACACTGGCTGGATGGCCTTTTCACCTCTTAGTATCTATTGGCAAATAGTCTTCTCACAATATAAAAACGTATCCCAAATTGCATTCATTTAGAGGGCAGAGTCAGCGCTCTCCATTAATTTCATTGTCTTACTCATGTCCTTTCCTTTATTCTTCAAGTTTTCTTTTATTCTCTATGCTGACAGATCCCCACAGTTTACGTACTCAGATCCCTTTATAATAAAAAAAGTAACGTTTAATAAATGCTAACTTCATGTGCCTGCTTATCCATCTTTCTTGTCTATACTTCTCTTCCTGGAGACGCAGAAGGCATTTAAGAAAAGAGAGACTGCGTAATTGTATACAATTGTGTGTTGATCAGCCTTCTGTGGCTGTGACAAAATACCTAAGAAAATCAACTTACAAAGAGGAAATGTTTATTTTAGCTCATGGTTTCTGAGGTCCATGGTCACTTGCTCCTGTTGCTTTGGGCCTCTGGCAGCACAGCACATCATGGCGATGGGACAGGATAGCAGAAGACCATTCACCTTGTGGCAGTTGGGAAGCAAAGAGAGAGAAAGGAGTTAAGAGTCCAATATTCCCTTCAAGGGCACACCCCCAGTGACCTAACTTCCTTCCACTGGTCCCCCCTCCTAAAGGTTCCACTGTTCCCAGTAGTGCCATGGGCCAGGGTTCAAACCTTTAATACACAGACCTTTGGAGGACATTCAAGATCCAAACTGTCAATGAGCATTCGTATTCTTCTACCAGATATATGTGTTCCATGCCTCACTACCTTCCAGTCTTAAGCAAGTTACATCCCTCTGAGCCTCAGTTTCCTCATTGCCAAAGGAAGAAATTACAGCTGCCATGTTGAATGACAGTGTGTTGTCCGTGGGATCACACGGGGGGAAACAATTCGTAGGATGGGTGATCCAGACAGAGCAATTAGAAGGCATTAGTTCTTAGGACTAATGATTGGTTATTAATAACAATGATGTCACTCTTACTATTAATGACTTGTGTCTTACTAACAATTCCGGCCTGCAGGTATACCCCTGTGGCATCCTATCCCATTAGATCTCGGAAGCTAAGCAGGGTTGGGCCTGGTTAGTACTTGGATGGGAGACCGCCTGGGAACACCAGGTGCTGTAGGCTTGGAAGAAGGACCCGGCAACCCACTCCCAAAAAATAATCCACCATTGAAAACCCTATGAACAACAGAGAAGCACTGACAATACTGTTTCACCTGTTGAACACAGGGTCACTATGAGTCAGACACCGACTCCACGGCACCTAATAACAACAACAATTCTAATGGACGTGTTGTCCTTAAAGATTATCATTAACAATCCTTAGCGAGGCCCGATGGCACACACTTGTAATCCCAGTGACTTGGGAGGCAGAGGCAGGAGGATCTGGAATTGGAGGCCAGAGGCAGCATGCACAAGTCAGTGAGACTCTGTCTCAAAATAAAAAATATAAAAGAGGCTTAGGGTACAGTTCTGTGCAGAGCACTTGCCTAGCATGCTCGAGCCCCTGGGTTCAACACCTTCCCCCAACATACACCATATTGGAGGGGGGAAAAAAAGCAATCCTTATAACAGATGCAGCCCCACTCTCCTCCTGCTTGGCAATAATTCTGTGGTTATAAATGGTCCAAAACTACCTATTCATCACCATACCAGACTTCTGGCTTGTCTCTGCCCTGCTCCCTCCTCTCCCAGCTCTGCACAGGACTGACTTTTTAAAGACACTTTTGAACAGAGCCCCTTTAAAACACAGAGAGCCACTGTATTCTGATTTCCTCTCTGGCCCACAGTAGAAACATGCTTGATAAAGAGATATTATTTTAAGGACCATGTGGCTCAACACCATTTTAGAGAGTTGAAAAATAATCAATTTAAAACCAATTTAAGGTAATTAAAGAAAATGCTCAGTGAATTAACATTCAGATTAAAAATAACAAGGCTAATTTAAAAACATTCTCGCCAATTTCTCCAAATAACAAGGTCACATTATTAACTTGTTTGGAACTCACTGTTCATTTGCCAACTCAGTAAAAGTGAAATTTTCTTTTAATAGCCTTCATCCTTTTTTTTAGCATCAATCTCGTGCTTAGACAAATACTTTCTATACAGGTTATTTTTTTGTATGTGCTCAAATAAAAATGTGAAATTATTTGCTTTGCCAAGAAGCTATAAGAAATAACTGGGGTAGCTCTTGATGGATCCCGTGGGTAGAATTAGGACCCAAGATATAGTTAATGAGTTATTGAATGAGTACATAGATTTTTTAAGATACTATCAACCCAGGGGTGGGAAAGGGTGGCTTAAGATTAAAGCAGAAAACAGGTGTTTGCTTTGACTTGTTATGGGCTTCAAAAACAAAAAAGTAAACAACATTTAAACATCAAGAACTTTTGCCTGAATATTTATCAATTTCCAATTTCCCTTAATAGCAGAGTTCTAGAAACAAGAAGCCTGCCTCACTGTTTGCCTCAAGCCCTGCTCTTCCCTATTGTCACTTCCATAGTGACAGAGAGAGTTAGCTGCTATTTTACTTACATTTGTACCTCTTAGAAAAAGAGCTCTCTGACCTCTGCTTTGTTTGTTTGTTGTTTTGTTTTGCTTTGTTTTGTTTTTTGCAGTACTTAGGATTGAACCCAGGGCCTTGCATTTGCATGCTTTGCAAGTGCTGTACCACTGAGCTGCGCCCCCAGCCCAGTTTTTTAAATTTTTGAAACAGGGTCTTGGCAAATTAGGCAGACTGCCTCTGGTCTCAAACTTGCGATCCTTCTGCCTCTGCCTCCCAAGCCACTGGGATTACAGGCGTGCACCACCGCACCCGGCTGACCTCTTTTTATGTTAAGTGGGAAATTCTTCCTTCCAGTTACTACTCATTTCCATACCTGCCTGCCTCCATAGGTGTTTGACTTTGAAACCAGTGGGTCCTCCAGAATTCAGCCATGAAAGATGTCATGATTCAAAGCCATGTGCCATCCCTTGCTAAAATGATGGTACAGTTTAATTTCACTGAAAAATTGTCCCACAGGCACATGAAAATGTTTAAACTGGGAAGGATGTTTAGTGTATATTTCAATGACCTCATAGTGTGACTTAGGCACACATGGCAAGTTAACTACAAGTCTTGAGTCAGGACCAGTGATCCTGGCGTCAGTGTGGAGTTAGAGCCACCAAACATGTCATGCCCACTGCAAATGTCCCCAGCTGACACAACATCCTGGAGGAGAGGTTGACAGAAATCTGGTCCTTGCTCCCCTTGGACCTGGCTTAGAACTGCCACCAGTAAGGGAAGCCACCTGTTCTTAATTTGTACAATGATGTCCTAAGGACTCAGGGCAGCCCTGCATGGGATGTTGTTGTTGCTCTTGTTAGGTGCCATGGAGTTGGGTCCAACTGATAGCGACCCTATGTACAATAGGACAAAACACTCCCTGACCCCGTGCCATGCCTGGAACTATTGTCAGTGCTTCTCTGCTATTCAGAGGGTTTTCAATGGTGGATTGCTTCAGGAGTGGGCTGACAGGTTCTTCTCCCTAGCCTGCAGCACCTGGTGTTCCCAGGAAATCTCCCATCCAAGGGCTAACCAGGCCAACCCTCTTTAGCTTCCGAGATCAGGCGGGATTGGATGCTACAGTGCTATGAATGCGGGCCTGCATGGGACAGACAAAGCAAACAGAAACCAAACAAGGATTTTGAGATGGAGATCTCAGCCCAAGCCCGCAGTAAGAGGGAAAAGCCCCTCTCTGTGAGCTTTCTGGGCTCCCCTTCCAGTGGCAAAACCTGAAGCAGTCTTGACTTCCCCCTCTGTGTGATGAGAAGAATGGTTTCCTCCCCACCAGCCTCGCAAGATCTCATGATATGCTGCTCTTGAAAGCTCTCAGAAAAGTTTAGAGAGCAACCCAATAAGTAAGGCTTAATTATTTTTATTATTTCCAAAGCAATACATCTTCATTGTGCAAAACAGCACTGAGCAAAAGGAAGAACCCCAGCCCCTTGCAATCCCACCACTGTTGCGATCATGACTTAGGGCCTCAGAATCCAAAGCTGCAGCAGCTCCTGGGAACTCATAAGAAATGCAGAATCGACAGGGTGCCGTGGCACACGCCTAGAGCCATTCTGGAGGCTGAGGCAGGAGGATCATGGGTTTGAGGCCAGAGGCAGCCTGTCCAATTTAACCTAGCATGCATGAGGCTGTGTGTTCAACCCCTCGGTACTACAAAAAATAAAAGTGCATACCCACGGCTCCTGCCTGCAGCAGTCGGCCCAGATGCCTTAATAAGCAAGTACTGCAGACTGGGGGTCTTAAACAATGGAAGCTTATTTCCTCACAGTTCCAGAATCTAGAAGTCCAAGATCAAGTGCCACAGGGTTGGTTTCTGTATGGCATCTGCCCTTAGCACACAGGTGCAGGTGCACACACACTCTTGGTGTGTCTTCTTCCTATAAGGATCTTAGCCCTATTGGGTCTGGACTCACCCTTATAACCTTTCACCTTAATTACCTCCTTAAAGACCCCATTTCCAAGTACAGTGCCATTGAGGGTTGAGGCTTCAGAATATGAACGTAGGGGGGGAGTGACACAATTCAGTGCATAACCCCACCCCAAATCTCTGTTGTGCCAAGTTTCCCCCAGTGATTTGTATGCACATTAACATTTGAGGCCTGCTGGTTCTCATATACAACTTTCCAGTCTTTCTGCCTTACATAGCTCTATACATTTGTGGCAAAATGGAACAGAGCATATGTCCTGTCTTATGAGCTTGCCCATCAGATCTCGGAAGCTAAGCAGGGTCGGGCCTGGTTAGTACTTGGATGGGAGACTGCCTGGGAACACCAGGTGCTGTAGGCGTGGGAGAAGGACCCGGCAACCCACTCCCAAAAATCAACCCACCATTGAAAACCCTATGAACAGCAGAGAAGCACTGACAATAGTGTTTCTCCTGTTGTACGTAGGGTCGCTATGAGTCGGATACCGATTCAATGGCACCTAACAACAACATACATTTGTGCCAAAATGGTATAGAACATAGGTCCCGTCTTATGAACTTGTTGTTGTTGTTAGTGGTAGATACTTAGCACATGTTATCACCCCCATCCTATGTTATTTCACATTACTCTGCCACATCCTCTGTGATGACCAGATCATAGTCCATTACACAGATATTTCTGAAAGCTATTAATCACTTCTTATGACTTGGTATCATTTTCAGTTTTCACTGTTGTAAACAATGCCGTACTGAACATCTATGAAGCAGCATTACTTGTGCACAGCCCTAGTTATCGAAAGAACCAATTTGAACTTAATCCTCTCTTTGGCCTGTAGGGGGCGCTCGTCAAGCTCAGTCTCCTCAGCCCCCCAGATCTAGAAGCCCCTCCCAACAGAGGCTCTCCCCGCAAGGCCAGCAGCCTCTGAGCCCCCAGTCCGGATCTCCACAGCAGCAGAGGTCACCAGGCTCACCGCAGCTATCCCGGGCATCCAGCGGCAGCTCTCCAAACCAGGCCAGCAAGCCAGGCGCCAACCTCAGCTCACAGCCCCGGCCACCCGCGCAGGGCCGCAGCACCTCCCAGCAGGGCGAAGAGCCCAAGAAGCCAGCACCGCCTCATCCCCATCTCAAGTAAGTGTTTGGGAACTAGAAAGGGTACAGGGTGGCGCTGGGGTGTGGGCAGAGCTGGGCTGATTCGGGACCAGGGGCTCGGAGCCCAGGAGGCTTTGTCTAGACGTTAAATAAGTAGAGAAAGGACTGGTGGCATCTGTGTGGCAGGGCTAAGCAAGGTGAGAGGAGTCATCAGACCCCACCAGGCACTTCCATGGATACGTGCATGAGTCATCACTTGCTGTGTAACAAACCACCCCAAAACTTAGTGACTTGAGAAAACAACCATTTACTCTGTTCATCATTTTTTTGGCTCAACCATTTGTCCTGAGTTTAACTCAGGTGGAAGCTTCTTCTGCTGGTGTCTTCTGTAGAGTTGTCAGATAAGAATATAAGATTCTAGCCAGGCACAGTGGCACACGCCTGTAATCCCAGCGGCTGGGGAGGCAGAGGCAGGAGGATCACAAGTTTGAGACCAGAGGCAGTCCACGTAATTTAGCAAGACCCTGTCTCAAAAAGTAAAAAAAAAAAAAATGAGCTAGGGATGCAGCTCAGTGGTCCAGCACTTGCAAAGCATGCAGGCACGAGGCCCTGGTTTCAACCCCCAAAGTCAGCCAAAAAAAAAAAAAGGAATATAAGATTCTCAGGTAGATTTGAACTTCAGACAAACAACAAATAAGTTTGAATATAAGTATGCCCTAAATATTGCATTGAGAGCAGGATGGGATTTAGCTCAGTTAGTAGAGCAATGCTCTGCAGTCTCTGAGGTCCTGGGTTTGATTCCTAGCACTGCAAAAATGAGAGAAGGACGTGGCAATTCACTCCCGATGCAATCCCCAAACAATCAGCCATTGAAAACCCTGAGTCAGACACAACTCAACGGCACCTAACAACAAATATCACATCGGATATGCTTAGACTTTAAAATCTAAACTTTAAATGTAACTGGGTGTCCTATATTTTTATTTCTCAGGTCTGGCAACCCAACTTGCCCAGGATCACTCAGATGGTTACAGTGACTTGGTACTGCCCTGGGGCTAAATCCCAAGGGGCCTCATGCACCTAGTTGTTGGTGCTGGCTGTCAGGGAGGTCCCTCTCTGTCTCTCTGGCACCTCACCCTCCCCAGGCTGGCCCAGGCTTTCTCATATGGTAGAGGTGCTTTCCAAAAGGGTAGAAGCAGAAGCTTCAAGGCCTCTGAAGGCCTGCCTTGGATGTTACAGAGCATTATTCTATCACTTGCTTTTGATCAAAACAAGTCACCTGGACAAACGCAGATGCATGGGCTGGGGAAAGAGTCTTGGTGGGTGGAGCCAAATGGCCCATGACAGAAGGGTAGCCCAGGGGTGAGAGGAACTGGTGCATCTTTTTTAAAATAACCCATCACAATACACATACACACTCTGTTTCCTCTCAAGCCTACCTTCTGGTTTAAGGTCAGAAAGAGATTCCCAATGTTTTCTCCAAAAAGCTTCTCCCTTCAGCTCCAAACACTAATACTGATCGCTGTGGTTTCACAGCTAACAACATCGTCTACTTATTATGTACTAAGCACTTCACCTACTGGGGTTTTCTTAGGTTCCCATACACTTAGGAGTTAATAACTATCATTACCCACCATTGAACAGATGAGTAAACACAGGAGACTGAATACCTTGGCAAAGTTTCTATCATTAGTAAGTGGAAGGGCCGGGACAGAATCCAGAGCGTCCACTCCAGGGATCAGGCTAACCACAACTTTTTCAAAATCGTAATATATTCATATGGCTCGAAAATCTAAAAGACTTATGATATAAAAGATATCTATGAAAAAGCCTCCCACCCCATTTCCATGGTCCCTAGAGATGATCATTTTTGTTATCTCCTTGTGTGTCCTGCTGCTGTTTGCTTATGCCAATGTAAATGTATAGCTTCCGATCCCCTCCCCACTTCCTTTCATGTGTGGTAGTATTCACTATCCACACCATTCTGCTCCTTGTTTTTCATGTCTAACAATAAATCCTGGAGCTCTTCCACCCAGTTCATTGAATTTTCTCCTTTCATGGCTACATAATATCATTGTGCCATGATTTATCTAACTGATCCACCATAAATAGAAACTTGGTCTGATCTTACAAACAATGCTGCAATTAATAACCTCAAACATCTATTTTCACGATTGCAGGACTCACTTTGGAGACAATACCTGAAATGGTATGGTTGGATCAAAGGAGGAACATATTTTGAGCTTGATAGGCAGCAGCAAGTGGCCCTCTAGGCAATAGGGCATAGTGGTCCACAGCACAAACTCTAGAGTCAAACTGCCTGAGTTCAAATATGAGCTCCACCCCTTCAAAGTTGCACCACCTCGGATAAGTGACTTAACCTCTCTGTGCCTCAGGGTTCTCACATCCAAAGGGGAACAAGGGCCCCACAGGGCTACTAGATTAAAATGAGTTTATACACAGTTAGTACTTAGAATGCTCTGGTGCCACACAAGCATACAAATATGCCACCTGGTACCACATTACCAGATCAGCCCAGCCAATCACAGAACAGACAAGGGCTTTGCGATGTAAAGTAGGTTAGCGCACTGATCTTAGAGAAGTCTAGCTAGAAACACATCAATTGCCTGACTTGTTGCTTCAGAGTATTAGAGTTTGGGGTTTTGTTTTATTTTGTTTTTTTGGTGCCAGGGATGGAACTCAGGGCCTTGTATATGGTAGACAAGTGCTTTACCACTGAGCAACACCCCTAGCTCCAGAGTATGTTGTTGTTATTAGGTGCCATCGAGTTGGGTCTGACTCATAGCAAGTTTCATAGAGTTTTCAGTGGCTCATTGTTTTGGGATTACCTTGGGAGTGGATTGCCATGTCCTTCTCCCATTTTTGCGGTGCTGGGAATCGAACCTGGGACCTCAGAGACTGCAGAGTGTTGCTCTACCAACTGAGCTAAACCCCAGCTCTACTACAGAGTATAATTTATTCAATTCAAGTCAGCAGATATTTACCAAACACCCACCCTCTACTTTGTCCTGGGTAAGACTCCATAAAGGTCACAGGCAAGGGGTTAAGGATGTCCCTTCTTTGAAGAGGATTTCTGCTTTCTAATGTGATGACAAGGCCACCCATAGATCTCTTAAACTTGTGACATATGTATATCATCTCTTATGTCTGTCACCTCCATGCGACTGCCAGCCTCTGGAGGGCAGGGCCTGACTCACCGCTGTCACCCAGCCCTGGGCCAGGCACAAAGGAAGCAGTCAGCAAGGAGCTGCTGTGGGCACACTGTGGTCCAGACAAGTGGCACCGTAACCAGTCCAAAATTGGGGGAATGGGGAGTTGATGATAAAAACTTTGGGGGAGAGGTGAGTGGTGAAGCCCAGAGTGGCAGAGCTAGAAGAGGCGGGAGGATCAGCTCCCTCACCCTTCATTTCACAGCTGAAAAGGAGGCCCTGAGAAGGCACGTTGTCTGCCTAAGGCTAGAGGGGTCACAGAATGGAGCAGTCTAGAACAGAGGCTTCCGGACTCCCCCGCTGTGCCGGAAGCTGTTGTGGGCTTCAGCGCACTGCAGCTGACCTGGCAGCCTTGCACACACGGGCAGAGGAGCGGTCAAGCCACCCGAGCAGCCAGGGGCTGCAGAAAGCATATGTTTGCCCCCCCATCACATGCCATAAGACCAATCAGGGGAAGTTCCTTGCCCCTGTGAGCCCCAGTTTTAATGCCTGAAACCTGAGGATCACAACAAGCGCTTTGCAGATTCGGTTCTGTGTGTGATGTCCCTCCCTACCATTGGGCAAGCCCCACAGTGCCCGCTCTCCTGTCTCACTGTCCCCAGGCTGACTGACCTCAGCCCTCTGGTCTCCAGGACAGCCCTAGCCCCATTTCCTCTGCAGGCTCAGCTGTGGCCACCCCAACCTTCCTGCCCCTTGCCTTTCTGTTGCAGCAAATCTCAGTCCCTGACTAACAGCCTCAGCACGTCGGACACCTCCCAGCGCGGGACCCCAAGCGAGGACGAGGCCAAGGCTGAGACCATCCGCAACCTGAGGAAGTCCTTCGCCAGCCTGTTCTCTGACTAGCTGCCTGCAGGCTGGGGGGCAGGAGGGTTCTGTGACCTGTGGCCCTCTCCTGCCTTCTCCTCCATCTCAGCCACGCTTCCTGGTGGGAACAGAATGGAGGGCCAGAGAACAGGCTTCCTCGATGCCTTTGATACAGGATCTGATTCCCTACGTGCTCCCCTTGTCTCTTTCATGACAGTGCAGCGCTGTAGGACTGAGCAGTGGGCCTCTGAGAGCCTTCAGGCCTTCCAGACACACGGCGTTGCTCCCCACCCACGTGCTTGCTCCCCTGCCTCCCAGCCCCCGTGAGATGTCTGCGTGCCTAGCGTTCACATTCTTATTAGTGTTTTGCTTGCCTTTGGGAAGAGGCCCGCTTTGAGGCCTAGCCCCACTTCCATCCAATGCAGATGCTGTAGTCAGACCTCAGCAATAGAGGAGGCAATAATTTTTAATAGTGTTTTTTTTTCTTTTTTCTTTTTTTTTTTTTTTTCCAAACATAAGAAAAGCCGAGTCCGGGGATCCTACCACCCCACCTGCCCAAGCCAGCTCCATCCATGCTCAAGACAACCCCAAAAGCCTGGTGGGCAAAGGCGCCTCACAGCTGGCCCCTAGTGGGATCTTAAGGTCACCAGAAAAAAATCAGATCCCAGGTGACAAATGGAGTCTTTCAGGACAGACAGAGGGACACCCGCGTAATGTGCCCACGCCAGAGCTTTACCTTAATTGCACAGCCGAGAGAGGACCCTGGGTCCCCGCAGGAATCCATCCTCACCAGCACCCAGAGGAGGAGCCTGTGCTGCCTGGGCAGAGAGTCGGGGCGGGGTGGGCTTCCTGGCTTCCCTCTGAGGCCGCCATTTACTCCTCCGGGTTCAGGTTTGAGCAGAAAGCAGAGGGAGTCCACAGATCCTTGCCACTGGATCAGAAACCGCAGTGGTAGGAAGCTTCAGTTTAGCATTTCACAGCCCAGCATCATAGGTCCCTCAAAGGGCAAAGGGGCCCAAAGCCGGGTAGGTTAGGAAACACTGCATGTAGCTTTGTTTTGGAGGCAGAGCACGGGCCGCAAGCCAAAGGCTTCCGGAGTTCTGAAGAAAAGAGAGTAGCTCCTAACTTCTTTGACGGAGCAAGTGAATGCAGAGCTGGAAAAAACAGTCCTTCTGGCAAAAATCCTCCCCAGTTCTCTTGCCCCTACACCAGGCTGCCGCCCAGGATCAGTGGGGTTCCGGGGTGGCCTACATCATCAAGCACCTGGTGCTAGAAACATCGTAGGTGCCAGGTCCTTTGCCTGGAGGATATTATCACACCCCCGTTATCCTGAATGGAAAGGAGGGAGGGAACTGAAGACCGAAGCAGCTTCCAGGTGAGCCCAAGCATTGTAGATCACTTGGTGATCAGCTGAGACCTCTCAGGTTCTCAGGAGCATAAAAGCAATCACCGCCTTCTTGGTTTTCCAAGAATGAATAGAATGGTGTGGACCAGGGCAGAGACCTTCTCAGCATTGGGTGCCCCAGAACCTGGGACCTCAGTAGAACCTGCCTTCAAGCTGGCTTTCCGACCGGGTATTGGCTAGGGCTGGGATTTAGCTCAGTTGGTAGAGCGCTGTGCTGCAGTCTCTGAGGTCCTGAGTTCAATTCCCAGCACCGCAAAAATGGGAGAAGGACCTGGCAATCCACTCCCAAGGCAATCCCAAAACAGCCATTGAAAACCCTCTGAGGGTCGCTATGAGTTGGATAGCGACTTGACGGCACCTAACAACAACAACAACATTGGCTAGGGACTGGCTCAGCATCAAAAGTGCTACCTTTGCACCTGGCTGTCAGAGAGCCCCTTGGCCCCTAGGGTCGTCCTCATCTTCCTTGACCTCTTCTCTCCGTCAGAATCAAGTACTGACCATAAGAGAGCCCAAGCTACGTGAGAACTCCTCCTCCTCCTCCTCTTATTCAGGACCCCTGGTGCTGGATTCAGCAATAAGTTTCAGCTGTCACAGAAGAAAGATTGGCTAGGTCCAGTTGCCAACAACCATTGGAAGCCATAATTTGGCAGCTGGAGACTGGTGGGCTGAGGGCTGGTTGGCATTGATGATCAGCAGTAACTAGAATGGCACAATGTGAGTTGAGGGGTGAACTGGTAAGGATCTGGCATTCTTGCACCAAAACCTAACCCTTTATTCCTAGGTTGAGTTCTGCGTCCATGGGACAGTCCCTGCTGGCATGTCTGGGTCCCATTCTGTCCACATCCTCCTCCTCTTGCTCCATCTATGCACTACCACAGAACCAGGCTGGCCAGCAGCTGCCGCAATGGCCCCCTCAGGCAGCTGAAACGGCCCAGCAGGCAGTCATATACACACGTCACGGTCCACACGTGTGGTTGGACCCCTCGGTGGGAAGAGGTGGGGTCTTGGGGCCAGCACCCCCACAGCCATGCTCTGGAGAATAGGGCAGTTTATAATTCCACAGATCCTTGCTTCCTCCTCCTCCTCCTCTTCCTCCTGCTGCCTGACTTGGTTCTTCCACTACTCTCTAGAACTTCCAAAGGAAGCCACAAGGGCAGAAGGAAAGGAGACTGGTGATTAGCCTCAAAATGGCAAACACAGACACCCTTGAAAGCTCTTCTGTTAAACCCAGCAGAAGAGGGTGTAAACATTGGATAATGCAACATTTGGTCATCAGCCGCCCCCGGTCAAGGGTCCTGGGAGTCTCATCTTACACACACACACACACACACACACACACACACACACAGACACCACCATGCCTGCACAATCACTGGGAATAGACACAGTTACATCCTAAAATATTGTCACATAATTTTCAGTTCATTGTCCTCTTTCTAGGGGTCTCTGATGATCCGCTCCTATAGCAGGCTTCTTCCCCACTGGGCCCAGAGAAGTTAGGGTCCTCAAACGCATCACGTGTTGAGGGAATCAGAGTACCAGCCTCACAAGCTTCAAGAATTGCCTTCCCTTCTCTCCCAGTCATGGCAGTTGAAGTTGCCCCAGTAGAAGGACCAGGGCCTCTGCCTTTAGTAGTCATGATAACATAAAAGCATGGAGAATTACAGGATTTGCAGTTTGGTTTCTTCCACTTTAAAATATAATATGATACGTTGTTGTTGTTGTTGTGTGCCGTCAAGTCGGTATCCGACTCATAGCGAGGCTGAGATACAACAAAGACCCATTCACTTTCTGCACAATGAGGAGGCGCTTAAAAATACAGCTTCGGGGGACAGGGGACACTTCTGCAAGCCAGAGGTGGTTTCCTCTAGGTCTTCCCTTACGAGCATAAGATGGGACTGTACTTTGGATATTGGGGAACCAGCTTTCGGGGAGCTGGAATATGCACACCCCTTCTCTTCCATTGGTTCTGTGTTCCCTTCTTTCTTACCCTGCCGCCAGCCCTCAGTCACCGCTGAGAGCAGTCAGCTCCACCTTCCCCACGTTCCAGGGGTGACAGGCCTTC
Source organism: Pedetes capensis (assembly GCA_007922755.1). Classification (NCBI taxonomy): domain Eukaryota; kingdom Metazoa; phylum Chordata; class Mammalia; order Rodentia; family Pedetidae; genus Pedetes; species Pedetes capensis. The sequence goes on from VMDO01007286.1 coordinate 53,844, forward strand.
ACCTGCAGGATGATACATGAGCAGCAAACCCCACGCAACTGAACGTCCACTGCCTTCTGGGAGTTCGCATCTGAATTTCCCACGAAACGTGTCGAGGGCAAACCAGGCACTGGGCTGTCTCATGCCTGAGCCCGGTGAGCAAAGTTCAGAGCACATTTCTTGGAGTGAGGTGTTCAGGACACACTTTAGGTTGGCCCTCCTAGACAGCTAGGAGACTAATAAAGTAGTAAGATTGGAGAAAATGGGTGTTTTTCTAAGCATATCAGTATAAGGAAGTCATCTGCCTAGAAAAAGAATCAAACCAACAAAGAGGTGGTTGTTGTCGTTAGTTGGCGTCGAGTAGTGTCCAGTTCATAGAGGCCCTCATAGGGTTTTTAATGGCTGATGGTTTGGGGATTGCCTTGGGAGTGGGTTGCCATGTCCTTCTCCCATTTTTGCCCTGCTGGGAATTGAACCGGGGACCTCAGACTGCAGAGTTTTGTTCTACCAACTGAGCTAAACCCATCCCCAACAAAGAAATTAGTAAAAATGAAACAAAAAAGCAGCTGAAAAATAACTGCAAGTTTTTAACCCTAAAAAGACTTCTTTTGAGCTGGGTGCAGTGGCGCACACCTGTAATCCCAGCGGCTCAGGAGGCGAAGGCAGGAGGATCGCAAGTTTGAGACCAGAGGTAGTCTGCGTAACTTAGCAAGACCCTGTCCAAAAAGTTAAAAAAAAAAAAATGGTCTGGGGGGAGCAGCTCAGTGGTCCAGCACTTGCAAAGCATGCAAGCGCAAGGCCCTGGGTTCAACCCCCAGTACCAAAAAAAAAAAAAAAAAAAAGACTTCTTTTAAACTGAATCTGAAAAGGAGAGGAAGCAAGCAGAGTAAGATTGTGACATCACCCCTCTGATAAGCATGCTCCTGAGGCCCACACAAAGGCAGGGGACCCCAGGGCTGGGAGCCTACAGAGAGGTCCCATGGTCAGTGTGGGCTGGAGGCGGCTGCTATGAGCAGGCTGAGCCAGGACTGTACCAAGGGGGTTCGTACAGCAGAGGCCCAGGACAAGGACAGAAAATAGCCATACTAGCACACAACCAAACACCAGCCACCCCACAGGTACACTGGCCTTCCAGGACCCTGCCCTGCCCCTCCATTCACCAGTGGCAGACCAATCTCTTGCACTTTATTCAGCCTCATAAACCAAGTTCGTGGCTCATTCGGGTCTGTGTATTTAGAACCAGTGAAAGGAGGCCGATTAGTCACATCTGCTGGCTGGTCAAGTCAGCCTGGCAGATACAACTGGTAACTTAATTATCCTGGAGGACCAGCTCGTTCATTGCTTGAGTCTTTGCACAGGCACCTCCTGTGTTTCTTCGCCCTAGAGCCATGCTGGCTGGTTACTAACTGTACTGGCAAGTGTCGAGAGCAGCCCTAAACAACCAAGTGGCCACTGATTAAATTAAGGGTTTCAGTGGAACATTTAGACTCAAATCAGATGCAGCACGTTGGCTTTGACTGAAGACAAACTAGGAGGCTGGGCAACAAGCAAGCCAATTGGGTCCATTTACCAAACCTGGTGCATAAAGGACACAGAAGTCCCCCTGTGCTTCAACAGACAAAACCTACAGCCCAAAGAGATGTGGACACTTAAGACTGTATTCTTATCTCAACAGGGAGACCAAGAGAGGAAGATAAAAACGGCTGGGAAATGCTTTCTGGAACTAGTGAGGCATTTCTTTAAAGAAAACCCAATCTAAAAGACCCTTCTACGATAAGTGTGTTTTAATCCTTGAATCCTAAATCCATCATTTTTATACTGATGGGTCCTCGCAATTTTAAGTTCAATTTCCCAACACTCAGGTTTTGAGTGTCTATTCTGTATTGCCTTTCACCGAGACTAGAACATAAGCAAGTTAACACTTTCTTGCCATTCAGTGAACTTCTGTTTTGCTATGAATACCAGAAACAACCTAGTGGGTAATCCCAGGAGAGATACAGTAGTTAGTTAAAAGTAAATCTTTTTGAGGGGAGGGAAGAGTGAAACAGTTTGAAGTTTATTAGACAAAGGTAAGAGATTGTACACGGTTCCGAGTGCATCGCAGGTGTATAGGAGAGATGCCTAGAAGTAAATCTAAATGTGACTTACCTAGCTTATGCAATAACCTTATCCACTCTACATCTGCGGTCTGATGGAGTCTACCCAGAGGTGCACCACCCACACTATGGTATAGCAGAAAATGGGGCCTGCCTGGCTCCTCTCTAGGGCTCTGAAATTAGGCAGCTACTGCCGAGGTGGGAGGCAGGCAGGCCTTGGAGCAGGTCCTGAGTGTGGGGTACAAGGGGAGGGACATCCAGCTCCATCAGAGTAATGACGACAGAGAGATCAAGCTAAGCAACGACCTCAGTAATTGAAAAGAACCAAGCAGGAGTAAAGAGATCAGGATTCGACAGTTTTCACACAAGGAATCATAAAACTTAATTGGCCACTATGGCATGCTTCCGTAATTGTTTCGGGAGGTCATTTGTGTTTGGCCTTTTCCTTCTAGAAAGTCTTGAATTTTGAATATTTTAAGTTGGAAAGAGAGGGTACTTCCAATGACTGCATTAGCAGCCATGCCAGACCAGTACTTTTCATTTATAAATGGGGGAGGGCGGGGCAAGCTCCTGTTAATAAAGATAACTAAAGGGGAAGTGAAGGGGCCACAGGAAGAGGTTAAGGCTGAAAGTGGATGCTATAGAACTGTACCTTACTCAAAGGCTTGCCAAGGCACCCTGGGCCAGCCTGCTTCCACTATAATACACAGAGGTGACATCAGAGACTCATGCACTGAAGGGGCTACTGCCAAACTGTGGTTTCGCTCTCATTATATAACAGCGATATATCAACTTCAAGTCTGTCTAGTGACAAAAACATAAGAGTTTTATAAGCTTCTAACTGTGGGCTGGGATTTAGGTCAGTTGGTAGAGCGCTGTGCTGCAGTCTCTGAGGTCTTGAGTTCAATTCCCAGCACCGCAAAAATGGGAGAAGGACCTGGCAATCCACTCCCAAGGCAATCCCGAAACAGTCAGCCATTGAAAACCCTATGAGGGTTGCTATGAGTTGGATACTGACTCGACGGCACCTAACAACAACAACAACTAAAAATGTAGGTACCAGTCAAGAGAAAATGCTCTGAAGAATGTTTTAAGAATTTAAAAGATTTATGAGGTACCCAAATTTAGTTGCCAATAACCTAAACTAACAGATCTGTAACATCTTCCAGTAAGTCCAAGGCGAGGCTAGAAAGTAGCGCTTGTATCCGTGGACACCAGCACATTCGGGGAGCCTCTTGAGGACCATCTGAAATGACTGCATTCTGGAAACTTCTTGTAGGATATGGTGCTTCTGATCATCACTGTCTCCTATGCCTACACACACCCTGCTACCTACATAATGCCACTTAATATATTGGGCCATAGTAAGGTATGTCAGAGAAGCAGCATTTGGACCCACCAAAGCTTCACGGTGACCCTTTTAACCAAACCCAAATAAAGCCATAGGGCATCTAGAAGACTCTGAAAAGGCTGTCGTGTAGCTCAGAGATTACAATACCACAGAAACATCAGCCCCAATCCTCTACCTATACTCATAGTGACATGGCTTCTAGAAAATCATATTGACTGAATTTTCTTCACTGTGATGGGAAAAGAGACTCAAGACACATGTGTAGCAAAAACAAACAAAAAAAAAACCCTCCACTTGTATATAGGATTCAAGGTATTCTTGCAGCCCGTAACATTCCAAGCCATTTCCTTATATGCAAAATAAGATTTGTAAAAAGCAGGAAGACACTGGCAATATTCCTAAATATTTTCTCCAGATGCTAACAGCATCTTAGTCCTGTGTTGTAACCCAGAGCTCTCTTAATTTGTCACTGCAGCATGCTTCTATAGTTGTTTCTGTAAGTCATTTTTGTTTGGCCTTTTTCTTGTTATAAAAATAAATAAATCTTGAATTTTGAATATTTTAAGTCTTTAAAAGCAAAGTGTTCTTCCGATAAGAAAAAGCTATCTTTGGAGGGAAAAAAAAAGAAAACCTCACCAGCACTCAAAGAGGAACTTTGTTGGTAAAACACATCATCTACTTAGATTGTAGTAAACATTCAAAACACAAGGGGTAAAAATAATCATAGCAATGTCACCTCAGAAGGCACCAGGAACAAGAGTCCCTAAAACCCCACTGGTCTTCAAACAGTGCTGCTTCAGAGCCCAGAGAGTTCTACCCAGAACCCAAAGAGCTGCTGAGGAAGGGAAGAGGGGGACCCACTCCACACTAGCTGTGCTTTTGTTGATTTTATAAACTGAGCTTACATTATAAAGAGCAGCACTAAAAAAAATAAACAAAAACTTCAGAAACTCCCTGCGGTAATCGTCTGCCTACACTCAGTAGGCTCTCTGATCATTTTCAAATGTCCAAGTTAACATGGGGAGTCTGTTCTGAATATTATTACATATCCCTCTGTAATAAAAGTCAGGACTGCCATGTAATTTACCCTTTTTTTAATCTGGTGCAGAACATTATTGGCATAACAAGCTCCGTTCTAGGAGAATCCGGAACACGGAAGTCAGCAGCCACTTGCTCCCAAGGCCAGCCCTGCCACAGGGTAACGTCTGGCCCTCCCACCCCTGGAGCTATAAATATATCTACTGAAAAGCTGTGCCAGTCTCACCACCGCCATCATCAGAAAATGACACTCGTGGTCATCACCCCAACAAGATGGCAAAAAAACTGAGCTCCAGGATGGGATTACACGTCAATCACATGAATGAGAGCCGGCTGTCAGCTGAGCGGCCCCTGCCGGGTCTGAAGGAAGATCTGTCACCGGGGCCACCCTGCCCTGGCAAGACTGGGTCAGGTCCTGGAAGTGGGCCAACGGGATCAAAACGGGGTCTGAGGGGAGGGAACTGGCTAGGTGATACCCTAGGTCCCAGGATGAGTGTATTGATTGGGCCCCCAGCATAGGGAAGGGTGGGTCTTACATCGTATTCACCACCAATAATTTCGAGAGGAAGGAGTGAGGGGATCCGTCTGGGGTGCAAGGGGTTGGGGTAGAATGGGATGGGGTGGGATGATGACGGCAGGAACATCACATAACGCCCTCTCTGAGCTTCTTTTCTTTCTATGTGCCTCCTCCTGTATAGCTATAGGAAAAAAAAAAAAAAGATAATGGTAAGTGTTTTGGATGTTTGCCCAAAGTTCTAATTTGCTCTCACTATACAGATCTACTCTCCTTTTCCCACACTATCTGGGCAAAGAAAGCAGTACACAGAAGAGTTTTTGCCAGTTTCTATCTACACCAACAGGGTAACAGCCTCGAATACAGTGCCCTGGGAGCTCTATTCTTTAAGCACACGGCAATGGAGCAACTGCGCTATTCTGAACTAACAATAAATCCAAAGGTGGGATAACTGAGTAGCACGTATTTTTAAAACTGCAATCTAGAGCTCCCGAGCTAATATTTAAATATAGATTAACCTTTTTTGAAAGTGGAAAATCTAAATATTTGTGGAAAATGTTATGCCACATGTAGGGGCAGCATTTAAATTCATTTTTTTTTTTTACCTAAACTAGGTCCCTAAAGGATCTCAATTTAAAACAAAAAATAGGTCCCTATTTTAGACATATCCTAAGAATAGCACTAAGTATTCTATACATATCTGAGGACTTTCATGGAATTTTATTCTGCTCTAGTCCTTCATCCCAAGGAGTATTTCTCAGCCCTATTACTACCTTTTCTAGTCATCTGCAAATAAAACACCACATTTTATTCTTTTCACACTGTACTAAGTAGCTGACAGCTTAAGACCACTCCAGCACACAGATACAACAAATGTTTTATGAGAAAAAAAAAGTTGTTTTATATTAAGATGAAAAGCAAGCATATTAAGATTTTTCTGTACTTACCAGAAAATAAGGAATAAGTCTAAAGTAAAAGTTGAAAGCCTTTTTCATTTATGAAAAATTAGCAATAACTTTAATAAAAATAGGTTTTCTTGCATCATAATAAAAGTAAAAATATATCCTTCACTATTAATGCACAAGTAATTTCTGTGTTATGAACACTGGCCTTCACATTGAAAAATACCTACGTCTTTCCAATCTGTGTCTGGAACTCTGACAGTACCATCTAGAAAGGTAAAACAAGAAATAAGGAATTAAAGACACTTCATTCACCCAGCATTAAGTGGTGGGCTTGTTTTTGCCCTAAAGAAACTAAACTTCCCCGTTAAGCATTAAAAGGAACATGCAGCATATATATAACGTGCACGCTATCATCTGAATCATTTGAATCTAACCAAAACGCATTCCTGATAGTTCAGAGCGCTCTGTGCTACTTGATTCAAGCAGGGATCCCTGCAGGACTCTGGAAGGCCCTCTGGGTGCTCTCTCTCTCTGCATTAACTACGGGTCCCATACTGCATCTTCTCCCCCAGGCTCAATTAGGTGTACCAGCCACTTCTAACCTTGTGTCTCATGTTACACCAAACTGGGCGGCAGTCCTGAGTGTCTGTACTACAACCCCCCACACACACACAGTATTGGAGATCAAGCTGACTCAGGCTTTCTTCTGTATTTGGGTTAGATAACCAAGTTCTGAATGCTTCCACTATCAAAAGCATGGAGGCATGGAAGTGAGGTTTATAGAAGCTCTAGCCCCCTAACACTGTATCTACTAATGAGCTTTTGAACCACAATCTGGAAATGAGATACAGCCTTATCACACTCGAATATACAAGTAAAAGGCTCTTTGTTCCTTTTATGGGTATTTAGATCATAGTCTGTTTTTCTTTGTTAGTTGTTCCACATATGTTGTTAACTTTTGTCTTTTATTATTATAATTTTTTAAAAATGACCATTACTGGCTGCCAATTGTAACAAAATAACATTTCAATTTTGGATGCAGCTTGAGTAAAGTGAAAGGAGGACCTTAAGAATCAGGATTGCCTGCAGCGGTAGTCCTGTGGCATCTGATCCCGTCAGATCTCGGAAGTTAAGCAGAGTCGGGCCTGGTTAGTACCTGCATGGGAGACCACCTGGGAACACCAGAAGCTGTAGGCTTGGGAGAAGGACCTGGCAACCCCTCCCAAAAATCAATCTGCCATTGAAAACCCTATGAACAGCAGAGAAGCACTGACAATAGTGTTTCCCCTGTTGTACAGAGGGTCGCTATGAGTCGGATACCGACTTGATGGCACCTAAAAACAACAAGAATCAGGAGGAGGAAAAGCAACAAACTAGGTCGCTCAACTTCTTATACTTTAAAGCTTTAAAAGAAAAAAAATCAAGACTTTTAATAATCCAGATGACTACATAACATTCTATATTTAAAAAATAAAATAAAATAAAAATAAAAACTAAAAAGTAGAGTGGAAGGGGATCAATCCACCAGATTTTTACAACTGACATCAAAGACATCATTCATGAGGAAAGCAAAAGGTTATTTAAAAGATAGAAAAAAAAAGATCAAATTACATGTCAAAAGAGACTGTGAAACCTGAACATGGAACACCTAAAGTAAAAGACAATGTTAAGTTAAAGAAGTAAACAGCAAATTTCAAAGGACAGCTTGAGAAGACAAAATGAAATATCATAATGACATGTGCAAAGAGCTAGAGATAGAAAACCAAAAGGGAAAAATATGCTCTGTTTTTCTCGGGCTTAAAGAATTGAAGAAAAAATTCAAGCCTCAAGTGGCAATAGTGAAGGACTCTAAGGGAAAATATTAACTCAGGAAACATCAAAAGACAGAAGGAACAACCAGAGTCTCTATACCAAAAAGAATTGGTGGATGACCAACCATTTCACAAGATTGTGTATCAACAGGAAAGAATGGCACTGAAGGACGAACTGGAAGCTGCCTTGGAGGAACTGGTAAAACACAAGGCTCCAGGAACTGATGGAATACCGATAGAGATGTTTCAACCAACAGATACAGCATAGGAGATGCTGAAGTGTTTATGCCAAGAGATTGGGAAAACAGCTACCTGTTCAACTGACTGAAAGAGACACATATTTGTGCCTATTCCCAAGAAAGAAGATCCAATTAAATGCAGAAATTATGAACAACATCATCAATATCTCACACAAGCAAAATTTTGCTAAAGATCAGTCAAAAGCAACAGCAGCAGTATATAGACAGGCAACTGCCAGAAAATCAAGCCAGATTCAGAAGAGGGCATGGAACCAGGGACATCATTGCTAAGGTTAGATGGATACTAGCCAAAAGCAGAAAATACCAGAAACGTGTCTGGTTATGTTTTGTTGACTATGCAAAGGCATTTGACTGTGTGGATCACAACAAATTATGGATAACATTATGAAGAATGGGAATACCAGAGCACTTAATTGTACTCATGAAGCATTTGTACATGGATCAGATGGCAGTCATTTGAACAAGGAAAACACTGCCTGGTTTAAAGTCAAGAAAGGTGTGTGTCAGGGCTGTCTCCTTTCATCATATCTTTTCAATCTCTATGTTGAGCATATAATTCAATAAGCTGGACTTTAGGAAGAATGAGGCATCAGGATTGGAGGAAGACTCATTAACAACCTGTGTTATGCAGATGACACAACTTTGCTTGCTAAAAGTGAAGAGGATTTGAAACATTTACTGATGAAGATCAAAGAATACAGGCTTTAGTATGGACTGCACCTCAATATCAACAAAACAAAAATCTTTACAACTGGGTCAGTACACAACTTTATGATAAACGGAGAAAAGACTGAGATTGTCAAAGATTTTGCTTTACTTGGTTCTACAATCAACACCCAGAAGTAGCAGTCAAGACATTAAAACACACATTGCATTGTGAAAAGCTGTTGCAAAAGACCTCTTTAAATTGTTGGAAAGTAAAGATGTCACATTGAAAACAAAAGGGTACTTGACTTATGTCATGGTATTTTCAGTCACATCATAAGGTTGTGAAAGCTGGATACTGAATAAGGAAGACAGGAGAAGAACTAATGCTTTTGAATTATGGTGCTGCAAACAAATATTGAATATACCCTGGACTGCAAAAAGAACCAAAAGATCCATCCTGGAAGAAGTACAACCAGAGTGCTCCTTGGAAGCAAATATGGCTGGACTGTGTCTTACGTATTTTGGACACGTCATCAGGAGGGACCAATCCCTGGAGCAGGACATCATGTTTCAGAGAGTGGCAGGTCAGCGGAAAAAAGGAAGTCCCTCAGCTAAATGGATTGACAGTGTCTGCAACAATAGGCTTAAATATACAAAAGATCTTGTGCTTGGCACGGTATTGGGGAGTGTTTCTTTCTGTTGTACACAGGGTCGCTATGTATCGGACCTGACTGGATGGCACCTAACAACAACAAGGTGGTGTGTGAACAACATATACAGCACTATCATTTGAACTCTTGGATGGCAATCACTTAATTATTTTACATTGCAACAGTATACACCTACATATAAATAACTGAAATTGAAGTTTAATCCTATTTTATAAATATGGATATTATTTATAAAATAAACACTGATTTTTCTGTTGCAGTTTTTTGTTAGGTTTTTGGTGGTATTTTTCTATCTGTGAAATGATCCATTAAGTTAATTTCATAGCCCACCCTAGAGTCAAACAACAATTTGAAAAACACTAATACAGTAAAATGGTGGTATCAGAAAAGAAGTTCCCCAGTCAGGCTTTTGGCCTTGATCTGGAAATCCTGGTGCACAAGTTCTACTGGCATCATCACTCCCATCACCAGGTCACACGCCGAGCAGCATGCCATAGGAGAGCAACTCTCTTAGCTGGCACGCTGGCTCCCAGGAAGCAGGGTAGCACATCAGTTCACTTCTAAGTCAGATACTGAGGATGGTCTGCAGAGGGGGAATAAACCTGCCTTACATTTTTCTATCCTGAAATAATAACATTTTTAGTCAAACAAGGATCGATGTTGTGGACAACATGAAAATGGGTGGGGAGAGTTTTCAGGATGCTGGCAAAGGTTTATGAAGCTTAGGACCTCTTTACTGTAAGGCAACTCCTTGTCATTTGCAACTAAAAAGGAAAAAAAAAAAACCACAACTCAAAACTTTCAGAAAACTGAGTGAGTAAAATCGCTGCAACCCTTCTCTTGTTAATGTCATTATGGAAATCACCTCGAAAATCCCGCAGGTATAAACATCTCCAAAGCAGTGGGTCACTTGAAGCAATAAGGAGGTCACGACAAACTGCAGACAAAGATAGGACAGAACGAACATCCAAGAGTCGGAAGATGCGTAGTTTCAGCTCCAATGGGAGGACAATCAACCCAAATACATCTGGAAGGTTCAGTGCTATGAGGAGAAAAGAGAAGCAACAGGTATTACTGAGCAAAGAGCATCCAGGTTTTCCCCCACAGGGTCAACAAAAGCTGCCACTTGTGCCTCTCTAAAGAGGGCGACAGACTAGAGGTGACAGTAGTCTCAATTATCCAAACATGCATCATCTATAATGTATTTTTTTTAACCCTGGGCTGACTCACAAGACTCTAGGCCCTTTACTCCTTTTAAATTTTGCAGAAAGATAAATACTTTTTAACACAGAGGGAATAACCATGACAACTGCTAAATACTTGCCAATGGCCTCTTTTTGTTTCAAGCAATATTCAATGTGACAAAATTATTCAAAAAGCAAACAGATAATCCATTGGCTTTTATAAATGGCTTTCAATGCTGCTACTCATCAGCTGTGCACCTTTGGACAAGTAATTTCTATTCTGACTCAATTTCATCATCTGTAAAACGGGTTAATATTATACGCCGCCTACCTCACTGTGTTGTTCTCAGAGTTAAGTGTGTCATCACACAGCACAAAGTGTTTACAACTACTCTGGGCACCTCACAGGCACTCAGGTGTTAGTAAGGACTATGATTCCATATCTAGCAAACTGAGGAAAAGGAAGATAAACTCAGAAGCAAAGCAAAGAAAGGAGAACATGTTTCAAAACCAAATGAAAGTTATTTTTAAATTACAAGTTGAGTTTCTTTCGTCTGAAATGCTTGGGACCAGAAGTGTTTCAGATTTTGGAGGTTTATTTTGTTTTTTGTTTGTTTGTTTGTTTGTTTTATAATACTGGGGGTTGAACCCAGGGCCTCCCACTTGCATGTTTTGCAAGTGCTGGACCAGAACTGCACCCCCAGCCCATTTTTTTACTTTTTGAGACAGAGTCTCACTAAGTTACACAGACTGCCTCTGGTCTCGAACTTGCAATCCACCTGCCTCTGCCTCCCAAGCCACTGGGATTACAGGCATGCGCCTCCGCACCCAGCTCCAGATTTTGTAGTTTTTCAGATTTGGAATATTTGCACCGACTTTACCCACTGAGGATCCCTATTCCAAATATCCAATGTCCAAAACTTTTTGAATGTCTTATTGGCACTGAGAAAGTTCCTAAGTGTTCTCACATGCTGTGGCGCATGCCTATAATCCCAGCAACTCCGTAGGCTGAGGCAGGAGGATCACAAGCTCAAGGCCAGAGGCAACCTGCATGATATAGCAGGACCCTGTCTCAAAATATAAAGTAAAAAATGGGCCGATGCAGCCCAATGGTAGAGCACTTGCCAAGTGTGTGCAAGGCCCTGGGTTCAACCTCCAAGTACTGCCAAAAAAATAAATAAAATAGGTTTCCAATTTTGGATTCCAAGTTTTCAAATTAGGGATATTCAACCTGTATTAGTTCCTCCGTAAAGTTATGATACTATTTTCCACTAACAAATCTAAAACCCAACAAATATACGCAAGGATTTCCAAATTCACATTATTCCTTTCTCCTCATCAACTACAGAGGAGAACTATAATAGCAGCCACCACACTAAACTGAAAACTAAAAATAAAATAATCTTTCTCTACAGATAAATGGGCTGGGATTTAGCTCAGTGGGTAGAGCGCTGCGCTGCAGTCTCTGAGGCCCGGAGTTCAATTCCCAGCACTGCAAAAATGGGAGAAGGGCCTGGCAATCCACTCCCAATGCAATCCCAAAACAGTCAGCCATTGAAAACCCTATGAGGGTCGCTATGAGTCGGATACCAACTCGACGGCACCTAACAACAACAACAACAACAGATAATAGCAAAGAAAGGCCATGTACCTACTTGTTTAAGTCTGAAACTACTTAACAGCTAAAAAACTGTGGTAGATTAGATTATGGTTTTCAATCTCTTCCTACCCCATCATTATACTTCTACCCAACTACTATCACACTTGGCCACTTCTGCCTTGCTCTCTCCAATGAAATGTGAGTGGAACAGATATATTTCATTTCTGAGCCAAAGCTTTGGGATCCAACACACTGCTGGGCCACTGGCTGTCTTTTCCCTGTGCCACAGGAAGTGTGTGTCCTGAATAAAGACTACCCGTTCAGCCAAAGCAAACCCACATGCCACATACTCATGACTGAGATATAAATGCTTGCTCTAGGGCACTAAGGCTTGTTGAGTACTTTTTACGTCAACACAAATAAGAGAAAGTTGACTAACACAACGATCTTGGTAAATTATACGCCTTACTGAATTATAATTTCATCATTCATAAGAATATAATAAAATCTACTTCAAAGTTAATTGGCATTAAATATCCACTAATAAATAAAACATCCAACAAAGTGCCTGGTATAGAGCCCCCCATAAAGGTTGGTTTAAAAAAGAAAAACACTCAGACCCAATTGAGAGGATATATATTATTTATTTTCACTTTGGTTTGGTTTTGTTGGGTTTTTTTTCTGCTTTTTGTTTTTTGTTTTGTTTTGTTTTTGAGGTAGGAACTTGCTGTGTAGCCTCCTGGCCTGGAACTTGCAGTGTTCCTCCTGCCCCCGCCTGGGATTTAAGGCATGTACCACCATCTCCAGCCTATATTATTCATGTATATGTTTACTGAACACCCTATTATGGACCAGACACTGTGCTAGACCGTAAGAATACAAAAATGAATAAGACAGTCCCTACCTTCAATGCACAACCTAACATGGAAAAAAAAATTCAGTCAACAATTATGATACACTGCAAAAAAAAAAAAGCCACAGAATATGTGCAGAAAGGAACTAGAAACTACTCCAGGAATTAACACTGAAGCTTAGTCTTAAAAGAGCAGAATTTCAGTAGGAGAGAGAAGTCAGATACCAGAGACACCAAGCATACTAAGTACTTTGGCTGCTGTCTCCAGCTATTCAACCTATGACAACTTATCACCTCTCACCTTGTCGGGTGAAAGCCAGAAGAGGATAAACCAGCTGGTCTTTGAAGAGGCGGGAGAGCTTCTGAAGGTCTTTGTATACCGCAGCTGCATTTTCCCCTAGAGAATCATTTAAAAGTTAAAAATCAAAACACAGTATCAAGTGGAAAAACTTAAAATGAAGTCTTTTACTTCTGCCAAGCTAATGTGGTAAATAAATACTCACAAACAACTCCTACACAGATGAACAGAAACGGAAGTCCACAGTCAAGGAGGTGCCACAGTGCATGACTGATGAAACTGAATCTTAGGTGTAAAACCTAATAGACAGTATCATATTAATACAACGGGGCTCAACCCATATAGCCTACAGGCTACACAGAAGAAAAAAACTGTTGTGTGAGATTTGTGTATATGGCAAAGATTTACTGACCATCCGACAACCTGTTCTGGGCACTGAGCACTGGGCACACAGTGGGGGACGGCTCTCACAAAGCCTGGATCCTAGTGAAATAACAGTACTTATCACCTCCTGACGATACATCAGCAACAGTGTCAAGCACTTTTCGAGCTTTCTCTCCCTTCACCAGTTCTCCCCCAAGTAAGAGACAGATACTGTTAGCCCCACTTTAAAAACAGGACAATGTACAGAGAACTTATCTGTGACCTCACAGTAAGTGGCAGAGCAGAGACAATACCAATCTGTGTCTGGCTCCCAAGTACTCATTTTTTACCCAGGATACTGCTGTGCAAGTGTGGTCCACTGATCACTAGAATTGACATCACTGGGGTACTATTAAGAAATGAGTCTTGGGGACTTCCACGGCCTTACTAAATCAGGACCTGCTTTTTAATTAGATCTCCAGGTGATTCACAAGTATATTAATGTGTAGAAGTATTACCAAATTGCATCTGAAGTTCCTGCTTCAGTTTTGCTACTTACCAAGTGTACCTGGACAAACTGCCTCTCCCTCTAATCCTCAGTTTGCTCACATACTTAAAGGAGATACCACCACTGCACCAGTGGAGCTGGTAAAATGTAAAGCTCCACGCACAGTGCTGAGTATTGCAGTAGTTTGTTTGCTCCCTTCCCGTTCTGTATTTACGGTTCACTCTAACAAATAACTCTAACAAATAACTTGCTCATTATAACTTCATCTATAAAAACAAGGGAAAAGATATGTAGTAAACTCTAAATTTTTGTTATGTGAACCTATTTGAAATCTGTTGTCAAGACATCATTTAACTGATGGGGATGTAGCTCCGTGGTAGAGTGACTGCCTAGCACACGCAAACCCCAGTGAGAGAGAGAGAGAGAGAAAGAGAGAGAGAGAGAGAGAGAGAAGAAAACTTTTAAAGCTGGGTGTGGTGGCAAGATGGCAAGCTCGAGGACAGCCTAGGCTACACAGCAAGCCTCTAGCTCAACGCCCCCGCAAAAGAACTATTTTAAAAAAATAAATTTCACTCAAAGTGTTTTCCCAAGTGTGAAAACTGATTTTAAGGTTTTTCCATTCAGCAATCTATCATATAAGTATTTAATTAAGAATTTAGAAGGCTAAATAGCAGTAGTCGATGCTAGTTACAAGGGTCTATAATACAAGCCACAGTAAGATTTATTAAAATTGTAAAGTGAATAACTTATTCCTACCCAACATAAAGGGACTTTATTAAAAATACTTAATTAAAATAGTTCATAAACTTATACAAAGGTATTAACTTTCTGCATTCCCTTTCATTTCCTTTTTCCTTATTTAAGAGAAACAAGATAAATAGGAATCTGAGCTAGATCCCTATAAAAGTTTTTAAAACACTGGGAGTCAGATATATCTATTACAATCTTAAATTCCTCCATTTACTAGGTTTGTGACTGTGAAGCAATGTAGTCTCCTCTAGACCTATTTCCTGATCTATAAAATGGGTATAAAAAACTATTTTAGAGAATATAATATTTCTCCCATGACAAGACCCTCTCCAGAGGTAAATATAATGTTCTAAAGGTGAACAATGGACAATGAAATACACGTATGGAAGTGTCATAATGAGACCCATTAAGTCGTACACTAGGTATTACCAATAAAATAAGATTACAGGGAAACATATATATATATATATATATATATATATATATAAAATAATGTCCTAACTTAGGAACCTCGAGTTTCTCTGACCTCAATAGAGTATATTTACAGATTCATAAATCTAGTTCACACATTCTCAATGGGAAAAGATCACCCCCAATGGGCCATAAATTGTTTCTTGGAATGCAAAAAATAGCTTAGCTGTAACATCAGTGACCCTCCAAAGGCCCACAATATATGTAAATATATAGTACATTGTGGTATTAAAATTGCATGGGGGACAGCAATTGGGGAGGGGGAAATCTACAAAGGCTCCTTAGGGGAGTGATAGTAATAATAATACTGATTTCTAGTCTGGCATTAAAATGTTCAATTCAGCTAAGGCCTAAGTTCTGAGTCTATGTCCAACCAGACACCAGGGTAAGCGTGTATTATGCTACCTCCCTTTCCCCTCAGTTTAAGCGTAAATCAGTCTGTAGGCCCTGACCTCTCCTAGGAAATAAGAAATCTCTACACCTCCAAGGAAATGACCTAGATCTAGCCAGCCTTCCCTAAGACACTGCTGTAAACGTCGTCTCCCTGCTGTGCTGGCTCAGTTCACTACGAGGACTAATGGGAATGACCTATGTAAAAAGCACATGTCCAGAACCGAAAAAAAAAAATTTTTTTTTTTTTGCGGTGCTGGGGGTTGAACCCAGGGCCTCGCGCTTGCATGCACTGCAAGTGCTGGACCACTGAGCTGCACCTCAGCCCATTTTTTTTACTTTTTGAGACAGGGTCTCGCTAAGTTATGCAGACTGCCTCTGGTCTCCAACTTGCGATCCTCCCGCCTCATCCTCCCGAGCTGCTGGGATTACAGGCGTGCGCCACCGCAACCAGCTCCAAACAAAAATTTTAAAGATATTAGTTCCCCTCTCCACCCCTTCTTTTCTCCTTTGACCAGCTGTGTGCCTCCCACAGTTTGGGTTTAACTGAAAAACAATTAAAAAAGGAAAACCTGTCTTTTTTAAACATGTATTAGTAGTTTTACAGAATATAAGGAAAACCATGCTTAGAATGCAAACTTTTGATAAATTTGTATCAAATATCAAATTTATAATCAAATACATTTATGTTAAAGTTATATTAAAAAATATTCTGAGTACAGTTTTTTCCTCCAATAATATTCAACATTAAAGTTGTACTGAATTACTTCCCTGAAACAAAGATCTTCTCTTCACTGGTTAAATACACTGCTAAGAAGATCTCCAAAGATTAATAGAGAAAATATGAAGAAGCATCAAAGTGTGATGAATTACAGACAAGCATTATTTCATAATAGCAGTGTAAATACAATATAGCACTGAGACCCTGAGAAAAATAAGAAAGGAAGTTCTCAAATTACAATGAAAACCTTTGCATTCTATTTTTCTGGGGGGTGGGGGGAGGGGGTGGAGATGGGACCCAGGGCCTCACACAAAGGTGTTTTGTTTTGTTTTATTTGGTTTGGTTCAGTATGGGTGTGGGGGGAGCCGCTGGGGACTGAACCCAAGGCGTTGAGCATGCTAGGCAACCACTATACCACTGAACTACATTCCCAGCTAAAGGAAAATAAAAAATTTTTTTCCAGCACTGGAGTCAAACCCAGGCCCCTGCACATGCTAAGCAAGTATGCTCTCCCAGTGAGTTATACCACTAGTCCCCAAAACTCTGCATTGTTAAAGAGGCAATATTGTCTTGAATTTGCTTTAATCTCGTTCAGAAATGTTCAGTCTCCTAAACATTATCTTTCAGGGGTTTTTTTCCCCCCCAAAGTGAACCTCTCAAAGCTTCAACCCAAAAGTTAAGTCACGTTTACATCACCTGGCTCCTCTGTGCAAATAAAGGATTCTGGCAGCAGCTGCAATCTTTTCACACTTTTAATCTCACTGTTGACTTTTATTGTAGCTGTAAATAAGTGAAAGAAAAGTGATTTTAAAAATTGTCACTTCATCAACTGCTTCCTTTTTTAGTATAGACTTGTATTTTCTTGCCTCCAAAATCCTAAGGCCACATTATTCCCAACAAACTGCTTGATGCCTACTTCCCTTACAGCGACGTCAGAGTGTAAATTTTCCATGAAGTAAAATCACTCTCAAATACTACCTTTAAAAACTGTAGGAAGCATCTACATACACAAGCTACCAAGTATCACCACCACAAGCTTTTTAGTAATTGAGAGATACACAAGGTTAACAGGAGGCAACTAAACACAATCAAATCATTATTTCTCATGGAGTTACTAAAAACACCATTCCTTTTTTTAACCCTTGGCAATGGGTCTATCTTTGTTCACTCAAAGAATCCTGCTAGTATTCACATATCATCACTCTCTAGACCCAAAGGACCAATATTCTTGACATCACCGGTGGGTTCAGTTTTAGTCATGTGTACAAAGACAAACTTCATCTCATCCCGTAAAAGAGCCAGTGTGCTCACGCACGTGTGCACCAAGCAGGAAAGACTTTAGGACACACTGTACCTTTTCAAAGAGTCAACCCTGGAATGGCTGCCTGCCATGCAAGCCTGCAAATAACTGATTTGCCAGGAAGAGTAAAGGAACAAAACATTGGAAAACTAAGAACTCATCAAGGCATTTAAGTAAATAGAAATTATTATAAGCACAGCATTAAGTGCTCTTATAAGAAAGTAAGGCAAAAATTACCACCTTGCATCTACTAGTTGGTAACTGCAACCTTGCAGGTTATGACGTGACATAGCAAGATCATTAGGTAAGAGCAGAAACTGCTGATGCTCTGGGTATAAGAATGCCACACTAAAAGTCACATATGCTCATTGTGAAGAACTGTTGAAGAGATGCTGCAAGGTCCTAATGTCGGATAATCACATCCTGATGCATGTGGGGTACCACCAAAGCTGCTAAAGTTGAAATTTTAAGACTTTTAAAATAACATTTCAAAGAAGCTAGTGATTAAACGCCTGTAGCCATACCACTCTAGCATCCCTTCCCATCAGATCTCGGAAGCTAAGCAGGGTTGGACCTGGTTAGTACTTGGATAGGAGATCGCCTGCGAACACCAGGTGCTATAGGCTTGAGAGAAGGACCTGGCAGCCCACTCCTGAGACACAATCAGCCACTGGAAACTGTATGAATAGCAGAGAAGCACTAATAATACTGCCTATGGTATGTGGGCTCGCTATGAGTTGGACACCAACTCAATGGCACCTAACAACAATAGTGATTAAAAAAAATAGCAAAAGTTACATAAGAGGGGAACTAGAACTATCTTCCACTTCAAAGGTCAAGACACAGTTAAGTAGTAGTTGTTGTTAGGTGCCGCCGAGTCGTATCTGACTCATAGAGACCCTCACAGGGTTTTCAATGGCTGATTGTTTAGGGATTGCCATGGGAGTAGATTACCACATCTTTCTCCCATGTTTGGGGTGCTGGGAATCTAACTCGGGACCTCAGAGACAGCAGAGCAGCGCTCTACCATCTGAGCCAAATCCCAGCCCACAGTTAAGTTAGTAGTTTTCAAAATAAATTTTAGCAGAAAAAACACAGGACCTCAATAAATGAAAGAGAGAAAGCCGCTGCTACCAAGGTTTCAGGAGTAACAATGGTTGTCCATACTACCAGCTCAGCAGAACCAAGGAGCTACAGAGCATGCCAAAAAACCCTGACATACAGCATCTGCCTTTACTACACAAAAGATGAGCTACACTGAAAACAAAACAAAAATGCAGTCATTCCTATCTTATCTCACTGTCTTCAACTAGCTTTTAGAATAAACCTCAAAAAAAAATTAATATGAAAGATTCTGGTTATACAAATGATCTCCAGTATGTGGGATTATAAGATGGACCTTAGCAGAATCTGAGCTAAAATGAAATTTAAAAAGTGGAATGTTTTACTATCCCAGCGAGATTTCTTAATATGAAGGAGGGAAAGTTCAAAAGGAAATTCTTTATTCTGAATGACATTCATAGGGAGAGAAGAGATAAAAACACACCCATACTAAGCGTCAGAACCTGAGCAGTGTCTCTGTGCACTGCTAGTCACAGACATGACAAACCGGATAAATGGGAACCCCAGTGCAACCTCAACCTCACACTCTGAGCTCAATATTTTCATTAAAAAAAATAAAAATAAAAGCTCAACATGGTGGTGCATGCCTATAATCCAGCATTCAGGAGGGTGAGGGCAAGAGGACCATGAGTTCAAGGCCAGCCTGGGCTACACAGCCAGACTCTGTGTCAAAAAAAAAAAAAAAAAATGGAAGGAAGGAAGGGAGGGATGGAGGTAGGGAAGGGAGGGGAAGGAAGGGTGGGGAAGGTAGGAAGGAAGGAAGGGCGGGAGGAAGGGCAGGAGGAAGGGAGGGAGCAACGAGGGAAAAAAGGAATAAAGCCATCCACAGAGAGGCATAAAAAAGTTTTCTTTAAACAGTTCATTACTAAGACTCATCTCACTCTCACATCTCCCCGGGAACAAAATATTACAAAGGTTGAGACATCAAAAGAGTTGTGGCTGTTTCTAGAGTGAAGGCCGCTGACCTAAACATCAACCCCATAGTCTATAATCCTTCAGACATATGCTGTCAGTTGGCTAGCAATCAAATAAATAAACAGGGACTCAGAACGATAACATGACAGCCAATCACTGAAGTGGCTATAAAACATCTGGAAAGAAACACATAAGAACATAAATCAGCCAACACGACTATGCCACTCGATTACCATTCACAACGATCATGTGTCCCAAAGGCACACAGGTGAGTGCAGCAGAGCCCCCCTCGCAGAGAGGATGTGTGTACTGCAGCTTGTATACACCACTTGACTTCCAGTTCTCTGGCATGGATACTGCTTTGGCTTCAGTCCCCTGACAAATGAAATGAAAGGGAGAAAAAATAGTGATGAAAGGTGGTACTCTCAAAAAAAGAATCCAAAACACCCCTAACCTGTTGAGAAACATAGCCCCCTTATACTACAAAATGTCACATCGTTGTTGCTGCTAATAAAAGAGGATAATACTGGCATGTTACAACATTTTTCTATCAGACTTTTTGTTTGAACTGGTAAAATAGCATCATAGAAATAGCTGGGCATAGCCAGGCGTGGTGGTGCACACCTGTAATCCCAGCAGCCTGGGAGGCGGAGGCGGGAGTATCGCAAGTTCGAGACCAGAGGCAGTCTGCGTAACTTGGCGAGACCGTCTCAAAAAGTTAAAAAATGGGCTGAAGGTGCAGCTCAGTGGTCCAGCACTTGCAGAGCATGCAAGCGCGAGGCCCTGGGTTCAACCTCAAGTACCACAAAAAAAAAAAAGGAAAAAAAAGAAAAGAAATAGCTGGGCACAGTGGCACATGCCTGTAATCCCAGTGACTCAGGAGGCCGAGGCAGAAGGAGCATCCCTTTGAAGCCAGGAGCAGTCTGCGTTAACTTAGCAAGACCCTGCCTCAAAATAAAAATAAATAAAATTTAAAAAAAAGAAATAAGGCTTCTCTTTTCCATGATTCACTTCTCTGGCTGCTGTTGTTGTTGTTAGGTGCCGTCGAGTCGTGTCTGACTCACAGTGACCCTTACAGGGTTTTCAATGGCTGATTGTTTCGGGATTGCCTTGGGAGTGGATTGCCATGTCCTTCTCCCAGTTTTGCAGTGCTGGGAATAGAACTCGGGACCTCAGAGATTGCAGAGTGGCACTCTACCAACTGAGCTAAATCCCAGCCCCACTTCTCTGGCTAGCAAAGCTCTATCATTATTTAAGACCCCAGCTCAATTATCACTTCTCTTGTATCACTTCTTTTTCATTAAAAAAGAACTGTCATTCCCTCTTCCATTCTCTAACATTCTGTTCATATTTCTCTTGTTGCATATCCCTATTCCACTATTTGTCAACTTATTTATAATTTTTTTATTTGTCTCTCTTATCCAGTTATGAACTCCTTGAGGACAAAGAATATCCCAATGTTTTTCTATGCTAATTCCTGGCTCAGTAGATGGTATGCCACAGGCATCCAAGGATCTGTAAATTGCTCTTAAATCCTTGTAACCCATCACCTGGCCCACAGGTCAACAACACTGGTATTGTGCAGCAGTATGCATGACGCTCAGGCTCCATCCTATATTTACAAAGTCTATCTGTACTCTAATAAGATCCCGGGTATTCCTTAGCACATTAAAAGTTGAGAAGCTCTACTATGAATATTCTCCTCCATGAATCCCTGGTGGTCTGAAGTCTAGCTCAGTTAGTAGAGTGCTGCTCTGCACTCTCTGAGGACCCAGGTTAGAACCCCAGAACTGCAAAAACAGGAGAAGGACATGGCAATCCACTCCTGAACCAATTCTGAGACAATCAGCCACTGAAAACCCTATGAGGGTCGCTATGAGTGGGATGCAACTCAACAGCACCTAGCAACAACATGAATCCCTGGCACCCTATATATGTAAACTTCTCTCCGAGAACTTAACCAATATAGTATAACAGTTGATATGCTTGTCTATCTCTGCCACCCTCAGGCTATGAGCAATCTGACAGCAGGCACAAAGCACAGCATCTAACATGGTAGATGCCTACTGAACAGACAGTGAATGAATGAATGAAGATAAGCAACTACAGCATAAGAGCAACATCTCCCTTCCTAACTGAATCTTATTAAACTACTGGCATTTCATAAGGCCATTAACATAAAAAATAACCTAGCGATCCACCTGTCTAGTCACACCCCAGTCCATTCTCACCCCTCTTTATCTACATATTATCATACTCTTTTCTGTCTTAAAAAAAAAAGTTACCATCACCTGTGTAATACTTTGTTGGTGTTGTTAGGTATAATACTAAATGCTGACAAAGAACAGGAATGAAAAAGAAAAGAATGAAAACAGGGAAGGGCACATTTACTGAGTCTCTAGTAGAGCCCATCACTAAGTTTGACACTTCACGTTCAATATCCAACCACCTTAAATAAACAAACCTGAAACATCATAACACCCTAGTGGTATTTATCGATGCGCCCCATTCCCAGTGGGAAACTTATACCTTCACAAGGTATTTGGGTTTTGCTTGTAGAACTTACCTGAGGAATGTAACCTGACTCCAGCATGAGGAGATGCACCAATACTACCAAGGCATCGCCGGCATTAGAACAGTCAGCTGACTGATACAGGGTCTCTAATGAATGTGGCACTTGCCCTTCCACTGCTTCACTGCAGAGCATTGGCTCTGAAAGAAAGAAATCCGAGCCCTCCTCCAAATCCACAGCATCCTGAATTGACTCAGCTTCGATATTTTGACTAGGCCCTGCCTGAAAAGGATAAAAAGAAAATGAATTCATTAAAGATATTTAGCTTTCCATAGTACATTGTATCCTCAAGTGATCTGAGATTAGTGCCCAAAGCTAAAACATATCACTGGGTTCAGAAATAGGAGGTATTTTAGAGTTCTCATAAATAAATGAGCCTGCGAACTACTCCATCCTGAATTCTGTATCTCCATTAATTCTAGCTAGTGCGCCAAAAACCTGGAAGTCATCTTTGAGGGAGTCCTTCCTCTACCTTACTAAATCCCACACTAAATCTGATCGATCTTCAAAGTTCCCCTAAAACCCACCCTGAACACCTCTAAAGCTGCCCGTCCTCCTTCCCTGGTACTTCAGACGCTCACCTTGCCTCCTGACTCTGGCAACAGCCTCCCCTGCAAGGGTCCCCGCCTCCACCTCTTATCTTCCAATACACTCCACTCACTGCTGCCAGTTTCTTGACAATTAGGAATCCAGTTACATCCCAGTTTAAAACTCACCCCACAATAGGTAACATTTCCCACAACTGGGCCTTAGACTGTGCCCCTAGATTTCCTTAGGAAAAAAACTGATGCACAATCAAATAAATAGAGAAAATGCTCCACGCTACAGCTACCTAATCTTACTCTCTGTATTTATGAAATACAATAGGAGCATGATAGGAGCTCTGAGAAGTCGATTATTACTGTAACAGTAATGTGTGCCAAACATTTTTATTAACCTTCTTCACCAATGCTTAGCATCCTTGCAACACTTACTTACAAACTCATGAACAAGTTTTTCAGGACATGTTGAGAAACACAGGCCTACAAAATTAAGTCCAAACTCCTAAGCATACAAGGCCCTTCAACACCCGATCACTAACTTCATGGGTTCACTTTCTACAGGTCCTTTCTTACCTCCCCTGCCGAATTCCTCTCTTCCACAGAGGTAAAACAAACCACCACTCTGCTTGCCAAGGTCTCAATTGCTGCACCTTACCACACTCCACTGCAATTTTCTGATCACACATCTGCAAGCTTATAAAGGGCCAGACTACATGTTGCCCGCTTTGTAACCCCAGTAACTGCCATACAGTATGTATCCCATAAAGAAATGCCTGTAGAACAAATGCTGAAGGATGATAGCTGACAATTTCGTGATGGTCTTGTTTTCCAAGTGTTTTCTCATTTGTGCTTTACAATGATCCTATAAATTAGGCAACGCAGATGATGCTGCCTTTTTATGGATGCTGTAATTGTAACTCAGAAAGATTAAATAACTAGTTAAGGTTACTGACTTACAAATATTTGAAATGAACACAGATGCCCAGACTCACAGTTCAGGGCTTTCAGATGTAATACACGCTTTAATAGAACTAAGTTACTATATTGATTATGTTCAGAAAGCTTGTGTTTCTAGGCTTCTGCTAAATTCTTAATGCAAAGCACATGTTTCCTCCTTTTAAGTTTGTACTTCCATTAAAGAAGGGGTGGAGGAAATTAAAATTACATAGTATGAGTGGGAGAGCCAGAGCCCATAGCTATTCCTCCAAAATCTCTAAGGATCTAAACCCTAATGGCTATGTTGTTGTTGTTGTTAGGTGCCGTCGAGTGGAGTCCGACTCATAGCAACCCTATGTACAGCAGATCGAAACACTTGCCGATTCTGTGCCAGGCGAACGATCTTATTTATGTTTAAGCCCATTGTTGCAGACACTGTGTCAATCCATCTGGTGGAGGGTTTTCCTCTTTTGCGTTGACCTGCCATTCTCCCAAACATCATGGCCTTCTCCAGGGATTGATCTCCCCTGACTACATGTCCGAAATATGTAAGATGCAGTTTGGTATGGAAAGATCAAAATTCACTTGTTAAAACCCAATGGCCAATAAAAATTTGAACTACCTAAAAAGGAGATGGGAGAAGGACCTAGCAATCCACTCCCAAGGCAATCCCGAAACAGTCAGCCATTGAAAACCCTATGAGGGTTGCTATGAGTTGGATACTGACTCGACGGCACCTAACAACAACAACAAAAAGGAGATATGGAACAAAACCATTTCCATTATTTTTTGAGTAAACAGAAACTACTATATTAAAAACCACTTAACATCAAGCTAAATTATGAAATGAAAGCTTTTTGCTTCTTTCCCATTATTCCTAAGTTTGGTCCACTGACTTATTGACAGTGGGGTGGGGATGGACTATATGAGGAAAAATTGTAAAAGGGTTACCCTAACTGCTAATTACATTTGAGAGAAGATATCTGAATCCCCAGGTCAGCTTATCAAACCTTACTCCGAACTCCGCAAGAACCGCTAGCATTTGCTGAGCCACTCTGATATGGGTAGGTATCATTCTTCCCATGTGTGGAAATGAAAAAAATGTTGCACGCCACCTTGCTAAACAGATCATTTTGCCACAGGCTATTTACAAGAGACCAAAACTCCCTACAGCTAATATTCGCTCTGATCCACGTTATCCCTATTTCTTATTGAAGACAACAGATACTGGATGAATTCCCAAACAAAATGACAGAAGAAAATTAATTTACACTTAATTACAAGAATAAAATTCACCTCCTCTGATTTCAACTTTTAGTCCCTTATTTTCCTTTTCTAATATACCCTGTGCCTGCAGCCGTAGGCCTGTGGCATCAGATCCCGTCAGATCTTGGAAGCTAAGCAGAGTCAGGCTTGGTTAGTACTTGGACGGGAGACTGCCTGGGAACACCAGGTGCTGTAGGCTTGGGAGACGGACCCAGCAACCCACTCCCAAAAATCAATCCGCCATTGAAAACCCTATGAACACCAGAGAAGCACTGACAGTAGGTGTTTCCCCTGTTGTATGCAGAGTCGCTATGAGTTGGATACTGCCTCAACGGCACCTAACAACAACAATATATATACCCTTGTACATTTAGTTAAATCATAATACTTCAAAGATTTAAAGCATTATTTACAAGAGCTCAAGTTCAGTTGCCATGCTAATATTTTATAGTCACCCTCTATCCACCACCTCACAATACAAAACAATATGCTTTTACAACTAAAATTATTAACTTAAGGCAACATTAATTTTCGAAAATTTTCCAAAGGAAAACTAGTGAAGTAACTATCACATATACTGTAAAAAGTTTCATCTTATTAAATGATTTTTAAAGTGTACAGAATAAAGGGAGAGGTCCTTCTACCTAAATTCTCTCTAGTCTATCAGCAAAAAAAAAGGCTCAAAAATGTAACTAAATATGTATCCAAACATCCCCTTCATTCTCCAGATTACCTCTATGAAGCAGAAATACACAAGAGGTACAATGGTAATTTGTAAAATCAATTACAATCCATACATCTGGAAATAATTTTCACAGTTAAGAATTAAGTATTCCCACACTGGTACGTGTCTGTAATCCCAGTAACTCAGCAGGCATGAGCAGAAGGAGGGCAAGTTGGAGGCCAGAGGCAGCCTTCGTAACTTGGCAAGATTCTGACCCAAAACAAAAAATGAAAAATAAAACAGGCTCAGGGTGCAGCCCAGTGGTAGAGCACTTGCAAAATATATGCAAAGCCCTGGGTTCAACCCCCAAATACTAAAAAAAAAGAAGAAGAAATATTCCTTAATATTTATCTGTACTTAATGCCATGATTGGTACCATTAATACTTACATTCATTAATGTTTAAGGCCTGCAAAAGAAATTATGTTCAAGTGTTAATAAACACACACAAAAATGAAGAACAGTATATGGGTTAATATTTAAAAACTGTGCCATAAAGAAACAAGAAGGGAGGACAATAAATAAAGAGGTATTTAAAAGGCAATAAAGTTAATCAATAAATAGAAAATAAAGGCAATTGTTGGGCTATGGTTGGCAAGGGCCTTGGAAGGTGGGGAGAAATAGAGACAGGAGAGAGAGGAGCAGTGGATCCAGTCCTAGTGAACAGCAAGGGCAAGGGCAAAGCAGTGGTTACCAGACCCCTAGTCACCATGCCGTGTGCCTGCGTGTGGGAGCACATGAATGGAGGAGGGAAAATGACCAGGAGTCTGGTGTCTGAAGATGACAGTTTATAGGAGGAAAGAAAAGAAACTGGCCCTGGAAAGGCCAGGTGGTACAACTTTTCAGAAGCCTTGAAAATGAGGTGCGGGAGGATAGCATTTTCTTCTATGAAACAACAGGGTTTAGCTAGAGATATGTGGTCTTCTTCAGTTCCAAAATTATCAGCATCTCTATGCTACAGAGTTACTGCAGCGCAAAGGAAAGCAACATAATGAAAAATGTAAGACAACCACGAACCCAGAAAGGAGACTGAGAAGAGAGACACGGAGGCCTGAAAGGGAAAAGAACACCTGACAAGGCCTGTCAATGGATCGGATTCAGAGGGCCAAAGAGCACGGGAAGTCAGTAATGACACTGAAGGACAGACAAGGGTGAGCATGGGAAGAAGACATCAGTGCACATAATTTCCAAATTTGGACACAGTCTGTGATGACAATTTAAAATTCCAGGTATAAATGTTCAGCAAATCATTTGGAAATAATTGGATTATATATAACTTTAATGAGTGGAGTAGACCAAAGAAGAAAAACTAGGAATTATAAGCTTATGGACAACAGAAGACAAAATATAACTGATCTGAAAAACTGAACATCCAAACAAAATAAACACTTAAAAACTAGATATTTAAGCATGCCACCCCACTATCAGTCCAGGCATTAAGCAGTTAAAAGGAAAATGTTCTATCAGGACACAATCTGCATCTACTGATGCTAATCATCCTGACTAGTGCAGAATTCAGCTGAGGTGTCAATATGACTTATCAACTACTCTATTTTGTATCTTCGTCTTTAATACCCACCATACTGTCATCGTTCCAGCCAACAGATTGGTCTGCCTGTCCTTGGAATGAATCGCTCTGTTGTTCATCGGAGATGTGGGCCTGACTGGAGCTGGCAGCCAAAGAAGGTTGGTCATTACTCTGGAGTGAGGAATGCTCTGAATCTGTGGATGAAGGTAAGTTAGGTGCCGGCATGGCTTCTTCAAGAATCAAACATATCAAGTCCCCTGAAACAATCCCATACGAAGCCAAGGTCTCTTCATCTCCAGTGAGGGCATCCTTGTTGTTCAATGTAATTGCAAATCGGGTATCAGAACTGCCAAGAAAGATGGATAAGGATAGTAAGAGCTACCTATGACCACTACCCTAAACAATACATTTGGAACATATATTAGGAACATGGTCTGACCCTAGAAGAACTAAGTAACAGGAAAAAAAAAAAAAAAAAAAGGTAGAGAGAGAGAGGGACTAAACTACTTGTTCTTATCAAATGCCTAGGTTATAGATTTTCTAATAGTTAAAACTTTAGCCTTTAAAACTTTAGCATTAATCCATATTTTCATAAATCCTAAAATACACATTTATTTATATTTTGACATTGTTGAAATTGAGACGCTTCTTAAACTTGATTGTTGTTGTTGTTGTTGCGAGGTGCTATTAGGTCAGTTTAACTCACAGTATTTTCATCTTGTTGTTAGGTGCCATCAAGGCAGGTCCAACTCGCAGAGCCCCTATGTACAACAGACGAAACACTCCCCAACACTGTGTCATGCCCAGCACTATTGTCAGTGCTTCTCTGTTATTCATAAGGTTTTCAATGGCTAATTGTTTCATGAGTGGGCCACCAGGTCCTTCTCTCAAATTTTCAACTTTGTGCCACATAAAATAATGTCTTATACTTGATAGCCAAATTCAATGAAATAATCTAAAATACAAATTCTCTTCCACTATTCCTCTAGGGCTGGGATTTAGTTCAGTTGGTAGAGTGCTGCTCTGTGTTCTCTGAGGTCTTGGGTTCAATTCCTAGCACCATAAAAATGCAAGAAGGATGTGGCAACCCACTCCTGCAACAATACTGAAACAATGAGCCATTGAAAACCCTATGAGGGTCGCTAGGAATCGGACCTGACTCAACAGCACCTAACAACATTCCTCTGCTGAAACGCATCAAGGGGCTCTATTTGAACGTGAAACAGAATCCTTAACATGGCCTCCAAATATGACATCTGGCCCCTTCCCACTTCTCCCATGGCATCTGGTACCACCCATCCTCCCACTGTGCTCTATTCACAGGAGCTGTCCACCCATCCATTCTGAGAAGTACATCAACCCCAATGCAGCCTTTGGGCCTCTGCATTTGCTCTTCCAGATCTTTAAGTGACTAACTCTTTCTCATTATTCAGGTCTCGGCTCAAACGTCACCTCATTGGAAGTGCCTTCCACCCAGCCTAGCACACTTTATGCAAGTTTCACGTTTACTGTTAACACCACTTTGTAAACATTGTATTTATTTTCTGTCTTCCCCACACCTACCACAAGAACTTAAGTTTCAAAAGGGGATCCTGTGGGTCCAGTGCAAAACTATACCTCTAGTACTTGGCAAATAAAGTATTTGTGGAATAAATGCAACCACCAAACATTGATCGGTAAGGTTAAGATGAGAGTGAAATTAGGGGACCTGGCAACTCACTCCCAAAATTCAATCCACCATTGAAAACCCTATGAATAGCAGAGAAGCACCGACAATAATGTTTCACCTGTTGTACGTAGGGTCGCTGAGTCAGATACCACCACGACAGCACCTAACAACAACAACATCCAATATCCTTACGGAACAGTTTATGTACCTTGGTTCTAAAACACCAGACTCATACCCTAAATGAACACTCAATCACAAAGTTAGATGAATGTATGTCTATGACTATCAATTCATCCCTCCTACTGATGATAACAAGTACAAGTGCACTCCTCCTACTGATAATCCAGTTATGATGTCTTTTATATGGAAGACTGTATAAACCCCCAAGTCCACTACTAAACAAGTTAAGAGTCAAATAAGCCTGAAGCAATGAACTCTTATTCAGTCTACATAACAGGATGCCGTCTCCCCAGTTTGACCCCAGCAAACTGCAATCCTCTCTCATCATCCAGTGGTGAGGAATAATTAACAAACCACTGGAAAACATTTTATAAGACACTACACTCAGCAACACTAATTTAATCATTTTTTGAGACACTAAACGAATTCCTTTGAAAAGCATGTTGTTTACTTTTCTTTACAATGCTACATGGTGAAAAAAGTGCTCCAAATTCATTTTTTTCACACACAAATTCATTTTTAACCAGTTAAAGCATCTTTGGGAGACAAATTAGCAAATTAGAAACCATTCTTGCTAATTGGAAAACAAGTGGCTCTGCTTCTGTTTTCAAAAATGCTTTGATAAGAAGTTGGAAAAATGCCAGCTGCCTATGAAAGCACCATCCCAACTTTGGCAGAAAAATGAAAAACACCTAAAACAAACAATTGCATTTTTGGATCATGTCACAGTAGTTGTTTTTTTTTTTTTAAGGAAAAAAATGTTTCTAGCACAATGTGCATTCAACTATCTATTTGTAGAAAAGATAAAGAACAGTTTGCTTAATAAAAATAACAGTTTTCCCTCCCTCGTTAGAAAAAGGGAAGAACTATTTCTAAAGTAATACAGTTTCCCAAGGTTCCATTTTCTGAAATTATGGGGATAGGGAGCTGTACTTCACCAGAAACTCTAGAAACTTTGGGCTTTAAAAAACTACTCTACACCAATCCTTGATTCACAAGCTCAGTAAAGACACTTTAAAAATAACAATGTCATATGGACAGATTTTTAAACTGCTCATTAATTATCAAATGAACATACTTCCAGAAGAACGAATCTACTTTCACAAGGTGAGGCTTAAATGCCTTCCAACTAACCAGCCTCCACTTACATAAACATAACCTGAAAGAGAAACTAACTTGGGCTCTTGGGCAGTCATATTGGGTTTCACATCCTTTTAAGATAATCCTGCTTAATTGGAAATAAAATAGATAAATACATTTATATGCAAACACTTGCAAATGAGAATTTTGAAAACATATGGTGGGGTCATGATATCAACATATAAGACACCCAGGCTTAACATCAAGAAATCATAAGCATGTCACTGACTATAATGTTTTATAGGAGTTATGGCAATTCCTCCCTTTTGTTTTGTTTTCCAACTTGAAGGAAAACAGGCTCACTTTTAATCTAAGAAGGTCTTAACCTGAAAACGGAAAAGATGAGAAGTCCATACCATGGTCTCATTAAATTCTCTAAAAATAAAGGGAAGGCTCAGAAAAGGCACCAATTAACAGAAAGGTTATCTTATCTTTCGAAAATTTAGCCTAAAAAGCTCCAGGGCCCCCTTATCATGTTCTTTCCCCCTTTGGCACAC
This sequence comes from Pedetes capensis, assembly GCA_007922755.1. Taxonomy (NCBI): domain Eukaryota; kingdom Metazoa; phylum Chordata; class Mammalia; order Rodentia; family Pedetidae; genus Pedetes; species Pedetes capensis. The sequence continues at coordinate 84,645 of VMDO01007286.1, forward strand.
CCAAATTTTAAATTCACTAGTTTAATCTTTGAAGAGGACCACCTTTATAGTGTCCCTTTACTCCCGACTATTGTTCTCAGAATTTATTTTCTGAGGAAACAAAGCAGCTTCACCTGCAGCCCTATAAATTAACGAGAATCTGGTCCTTTCTCAACTTCACTGACCCCAAACTTCAAGCTCTTCAGGATCATCGTAAGGCCAACATTTACCTGCGTTTTAGCAAAAAGGCAACACCTCGCCCAAAAGAAAAAAAAAAAAATTCCAATGGCCTGAAACACGCCTACACGCTGTACTCCCTAAAACTCTCCGGTGAAAGTCAAAGCGCTGGATGCAGATGCATTAAGTGCCTTAGCGAAGTGGCACCAAGTACAGGCGGCCACGGACGGAGCACCGGTTTTTAACTTCTGTTCCAGTTCTTCCCCACCTTGCCCACGGAATCACCCCAACAGCACAAGCAAACCCAAGCTAAAGTGAAAGCCTGCAAAGGCTGAACGCAACCCCAGCTCCTCGTTCCCCAACTTGCGGTTTAACGGGGCGCGCGCACCCAGGGGCTCCCGGCTTCCCGGGATTTCGTTCACCGCGGGCACAGCGGCGACGGCTCACCCGGGAGGGGAGCGGCACCCGAGCGAGGCTGGGCCATGGTGTCGCGAGGCAGCCCCCGGGTGATCAGCGGTCCCTCGCCCGCCGCCGCCCGCGCGTCACAGTCACAGGTGCCCCGGCCCCGCGACGCGACAGCCGCGAGCCCCACGTGACCGCCCCCGCCAGGCGTCCCCATGCCCCGCGGGCGCCGCGCCCCCGCCCCACCGTGCGGGCCACCCAGGGCCGCGCGCCCCTGTCGGACGCGCCTTCCTCCCGCGAGCCCCCTCCTACCTGTACCCCCAGGCGGGCAGCAGATCGTGGCACAGGTGCGCGCGCAGCTGCCCCAGCGTGGGCTCCGCCGCGGGCACCTCCAGCAGCCGGGTCCGCTTCTGAAGCCGCACTCGCAGCTTCATCGCGCCGGCGGAAGGGCCGCGGGACCGCTGCCGCCGGCGGCCGCTAGATTAGACCGAGTGGTGAGGAGTAACGGGGAGGCGGCCCTGCGGGGGCGTCTTTATAACCCGGGCGCCCCGCTGCTTTCCTGACGGCGCCCCCTGGAGCCAATCCTACGAGCGGGCGACCTGCGGCCTGTGGGGAGCCGAAGGCCGGGGCCCTCCGATCGACGGCTCGGCGCGCGACGGCGCTGCCTGGGCGCGAGGCACGCACTGCGCAGGCGCGGACCCTGGCTCTGGGCTGAGCGTTGCGCAATGCTGCTGAGGTGGCTGTGCGCGTTCCTAGCAGGGTTGTCTATAGGCGCGTTAACGCGGGAAGGGCTACTACAGACTGTCCGTTTCTCCGCTGGCCGTGTCCTTACCGCATCTCTTCCGTGGCTCTGCTCTGAGAAGCCGTAGGTTGGACCCAGCCCAGTTGTTGTTAGGTGCCATGGAGTCAGTATCCGACTCTTAGCGACCCTACATACAACAGGGAAAACACTATTGTCAGTCCTTCTCTGCTGTTCATAGGGTTTTCAATGGCAGATTGATTTTTGGGAGTGGGTTGCCGGGTCCGTCTCCCAAGCCTACAGCACCTGGTGTTTCCAGGCAGTCTCCATCCAAGTACTAACCAGGCCTGACCCTGCTTAGCTTCTAAGATCTGACGGGATCTGATGCCACAGGGCTATGGCTGCAGTAGTCTCTTTTAATTGCAGCAAAATGTAAAGCATCTGATAGTCTCTGATCTGTGTCAGACAGTGTATTAGTAATCTATTGCTGCTTGAAATCACCCCAGAGCTTACTAGCTTAAGCAACAACTATTCGTTGTCCCACAGGTTCTAAAGGTAAGGAATTCAGGGATGGTGTGGTTGGTGGTTCTCTTTCAGGATCTCCAGTGATTATAGTCAAGACATAGGCCAAGGCCACAGCCTTCTGAAGACAGCCAGAGGATCACCCTCCAGAATGGCTGGCTCATACAACTGTTGGCAGGAGGCCTTGGGTTTTCATCACATGACCTTCCTAGGGGTCTACTTGCATGTCCTGTAACATGCAAGCAGCTGGCTTCCCTCAAAAAGTTACTGGAGATTCATGGGGAGCGGAGAGAGGCAGATCCTGGAATCTGACTGCAGTCCCCTGGTCCTTGTAGCCAGCATATAAAAGAATTTATACCCTACACAAAATAATATAGAATAGATTATTAAAAGGGCAAATGACCCAAGAGAGAAACTAAAACAAAAGTCACAATGTCTTTTATGACCTTGCATCAGAAGTTACATACTATCACTTCTGGCATCTTCTACTGGTCCCAAACCAAGCTTTCAACTCAAGCCATGAATACCAATAGATGGCATCTTGGGGGCTGTCCCTGGAGACTGGCTACAAGAGAGGGTCAACTTAAATGAAAGAGAAACTCATGAAGTTTCATCCCTGTAGGATAAACCATTGTCTTAAGTCTTCATAAGAGTTGAATGGGAGAATGACCCAGCAACTCACTCCCCAAAGTCAATCCACCATTGAAAACCCTATGAATAGCAGAGAAGCACTGACAATAGTATTTTCCTTGTTGCAGGAAGGGTCGCTAAGTCAGACACCAACTCTTAAGGCACCTAACATGAGTTGGATAAAGTTTCACCCACAAGGTGGCAGCACTTGTCCACATCCTGTGCATCATTCCTTAAATAATGTATTGTTGCCTACTTTGCCACTGAGTGCTAGATAATCAAAGACCAAAAAGACATACACAGTTTAAAGTTGAATGGATCAACTCTTGAAGTAAAATGTAAAAAGTGTGTCACTGATGATAGAACACAGATCTGGCAATTCAGCTACATAAGAGGAAGGTTACTGTGCCAGCAGGATTCTTTAGTAGCAAGAAATATAGAATGGAGGAAGGGCAGCAGCACCAGCGTGATTCTGTGTGGTCAGAATGAATGGCAGAATGGATGCATCCCAGATGAGGAAGAGCCTTGGGTTAAGCAGAGGGTTCAAGTCTTTACTATCAGAGTTTTTAGTTCTGATCAATAGAAGTTTGGGTGACTACACAGAAAAGGAGTGAATTAAAAAAATACTGTGTAGCTCTGGGAATTGTAGAGAGGACTAGACACATGGCCCCAGGCTAACATTGCACGAATGAAGTTCAGAACCATGCTGAAGAACTAGCCAGAGGAGGAGAAGACCACAGCTGGGATTGCTGCTGCCCCAGCGCATGCTGGAGGAAATTGCTGTTACTGCTGCCAGGGGCCCCTGGAGAAGAGCTGCCACTACATCTGCTGCCATCAAATGCCACGTGGTTTTTGCAGCCTCTTGCACCATCAAAATGCCAAGCTTCCAAAAGAGCCTATATTCTGACCTCACTTTGAAATCGAAGTCTCACCGAGGTGCAACTGACTGAGGGAGTCTGGATCCTATGCCTGAGTCCTGGCTACAAAGGCGACTTGGAATTGGAGTCTGAATTCTTTCCATGGAGAGACAGGATTCATAATATTGCCGTTTCCCCCAAGCTATTCAAAAGATGAAAGGAATGAATCTGACAAGGAGCTCCCACTAGGAGCAAACTCGAATCTGAAATGCAAATATATCACTGGTAGTGTGTGGTAGATAGATTAGATCAAGGCTCTCAACCTCAACACTATTGACATTTTGGGGCCACGGAAGTCTTTGTTGTAGGGGATTGTTCTGTACATTGTAAGATATTCAGTGGCATCTCTGGTCTTTGTCCACAAAATACCAGTAGAACCTTCTCCCTCCCCAGTAGTAAAAACCAAAATTGTGTCATAACTCGCCAAATATCCCCTGGAAGGCAAAATTACCTTAATAACCACTGAATTAGAGGCCAGCTCAGGAGATCCTTTTGGTAGCCAAGAGAAGACAGGAATTAGAATGGCGGGGAGAAGGAAGATAATATGTGGACAGGAAAGATATCGCAGAGGCAGAAATAAGAGAACAACATGGGAAATTACTATATTTAGGAGCTATTTTAGGGTATAGCTTCAGGTGCTCCAACTGAAATCCCACATAGCAGTGACCTTAAGAAAATAGAAGTGTTTTACTACCTGAAATAACTCACAGGGAAAGCAGCCCAAGAATAAGGGGGTGGCAAGGAGACCACTTGTGCATACTATGTAAACCTAGGTAAGTTACCACCCATAAAAATGGCAATAATCACAAGAATATGTCAAGCAGGTATGTTGTAAAGATTTAGTGAGATAATACCTTTTTGTTTTATTTTAAGCACCTAAGTTTTCAATAATTTGTTAGGGCAACCATAGAAAATGAAGGCACCTGGGCTCCTTGTTCCAGTCCTTTGCCCAACGTCATGGAACTGCTGAGATGTTGGGTACGGTCCAATCACAGGAGTGCGGGAGGACCCCGGAAGAGATCCAGAGCATCCTCAAGGTGCTCCCAGCGTTTAAGAAGGTCTGAGGGACAGTCCTCTGAAACCCCGAAGATCCAAAAGACTATTACACAGCCTTCTCCCAGCTATCTCTGTCCCTGGGACTTTTATTTCTTTCTAATACTGAGGAGGAGGTGGTGTTGAACCCAGGGCCTTGTGCATATTTTGCAAGGGCTTTACCACTGAGCTGCAAGTCAGCCCCTTTTTGGTTTATTTATTTTTTATCTTGAGACAGGGTCTGGCTAAGTTATACAGGCTACCTCTGCCCTCGAACTCACAATCCTGCCTCTGCCTCTCAAGTCGCTGGGATTACAAGTGTGGACCACTGAGCCCAGCTACTTTTTTTCTGTCTGTAAGATCCCACGTTAATATCGCACGCAATGGGTACTGCAACTTTCAGCATTCAGAAATTTAATTTTTTTTAAGTAGGTCATATAGAATACTACTAGAATATTCTCACTTTCCCATGGGAATCTATTCATTGGCTCCCTTTAGGTGTTTCTTTTTTTATAAAATAAACTTTTAAAACAGTCTGAGATTTACAGGTTTACTTCAGAAACTTTCCATTGACCACACATCCAGTTTCCCTATTACCAGATGAGTCTCATCTGTGTGCCACCCTTAATGAATCAATATTGATACACTTTTGTGAACCATGCTGAAGAACTAGCCAGAGGAGGAGAAGACCACGGCTGGGATTGCTGCTGCCCCAGCCCATGCTGAAGGAAATTGCTGTTACTGCTGCCAGGGGCCCCTGGAGAAGAGCTGCCACTACATCTGCTGCCATCAAATGCCACATGGTTTTTGCAGCCTCTTGCACCATCAAAATGCCAAGCTTCCAAAAGAGCCTATGTTCTGACCTCACTTTGTCATCAAAGTCTCACCGAGGTGCATCTGACTGAGGGAGTCTGGATCCTATGCCTGAGTCCTGGCTACTGAGCATGGATACAATATTGATAGACTTAAAGTCCATGCTTTATTCAGATTTCCTCAGGGTTTTCTCTTATTTTATTTTGCTAATGTTTTTTTTTTCTGTCCTAAGATCCTTTCTCAGATACCACATCATATTTAGTCATCATATTTCCTTAAGCTTCTCTTGGTTGTGACAATTTCTTAGATTTTCTTTGGCTTACATGACCTGCACCATTTGGAGGAGTACTGGTCAGGGGTCTTTTACAATGTCAATGATTTTTCTGCTACTTGCTGCATGATGAGACAGAGGTGATGAGTTTGTGGGAGGAAGACAACAGAGGTAAAGTGCCATTCATGTTACATTATATCTATGGTAAACACTATCAGTGTGACTCTCTTCTGGTGCTAACCCTAGTTGGCCTCTCCACTGTAGTTACTCTTTTGTTCTCCTTTATAATGTACCCTTTGAAGGAAAGTTACTATGTGCAGTCCATACTTAAAGAACAGGAGCTATGCTCCACCTCTACAGGGGTGAACTATCTACATAAATTGCTTGGATTTCTCCTGGAAAGGACATTTGTCTATTCTTTCTTTATTCAATCACTTACTTATATCAATATGGATTTACAGATATTATTTTTTGCTTCCTAATCCAGTCCTCATTCTTTTTTTATTCTCGTTGTTGCTCTGCTTTGGCTATTGGGGAGACCTTTTCATTGGCTTCTACATCCATTTGACATCTTTGTGGACTTTTGCTCCCTTATTTGCATTGTTCAGTAACGACAACAATTTGCTTTGTTCAATTCTATATTTGGAGTATTTTCTTGCATTCTGGAACTATGAGGTGTTCTAGGATCGTTTTATGTAGTTCTTGCCCCGATCCTAGAATCAACCATTTTTCCAAGGAACCCTGTTTCCTTTTATTATAGAATGGGCATCAGATCTTGTCAGTTCTCGGAAGCTAAGCAGGGTCAGGCCTGGTTAGTCCTTAAACAGGAGACTGACTGGGAATACTGGCTGCTGTAGGCTTGGGAGAAGGACACAGCAGCCTGCTCCTAAAACAATCAGCCATCAAAAACCAGACAATAGCAGAGAAGCACTGACATAATGCCAGGCATGGTATAGTGTCAGGGAGTTTTTTGTCCTGTTTGTATGTAGGGACACTATGAGTTGGACCAACTCCACAGCACCTAACAACAACAAGGTATTAAATGTGCTTATTACCACTGGCTGTCCTTGCTTCTAAGCCTTCCCAGCTAATAGAGCAAGAACATATATTGTATGGAACCATCTATATCTGTGTTAAGCTAAGCATGAGATCGTTCTAATCTATCCAACTCTAATCCATTACTACATGAATCACAACTTCCTCTCCTGCTCATCTATAACCTCCCAATCCAACTATGAGACACCTGGCTCCAACCATCCACCATCCATTTACTTAACCGCTTAAATCCAGTATGCATGTGTATTAACCCATATCCCCGTGGGAAATAGCTTTACCAATTAGAGTATGCTGCTCATATACAGTTCCTGTTGCCTTTAGTTTTTTTTTTTTAAAACTAGATTCTTTTTTTATTAGAAATTTTTAATGTACATCATAATGTGATTCATTTTGACATGCTTTTCATTGTGACAATTTTCATATATGCAATTTGATAAACATTATTCATATAGGTTACCCCTTACCCTCCCCTATGTTTCCCCCTTCCCCCCTTCCCATCTAAGTTTCCCATCCAAGTCTTCTCTATCTTTTACTAT